>MU869219.1:0-14256 GCA_036418205.1 Ostertagia ostertagi
GCCTTTTATTACTCTTATACCCTATGAAGTTTCAACGAAGGCAATCTTCTTGCCCACAAGAGTTGTACTCGTGGGAGGCGTCGAAGGCACAAGGTGGTGGATGGGCTATATGTACCACCCATGACTATAACCACCTTTCCGATGTCGGAGGCAAGACCTGGATTAGGCTAGGAAATTGTTCCACGAGGCCGTTTAACCTCCTGAAGGCGGAAGTCACACTCCATTGGTTTGAAAACGTCTTATTACTGGGTCGTGTAAGCTGGAAGGTCACAATGTTTATGTCAGAAAGTTCAGGTTGAAAATACATCAGAAATCAGTCCACAGTTGAGAAGTATGTAATTGGAGGTTTTTGACAATCTACTTTCTGCTATCGTGCTATGAAAATAACGGAGGAAGATGCGCGGGTAAAACCGATCCCTTGACTTCGAGGTTCACCGCTTCGAGCGCTAGGCTATCCAATACATATGGCTGCAAAATTACCGAAGAAAATAAGTCGGGTGGGAGGGTGGGGGGGGGGGAGGGAGAAAGCGGGGAGCAAGTGGATCCACTATGTTCTGCGTCTCTAGTGCAACTTACATTTCCAGCATTGTGATGAGAATTTCGATAACACGCCCACTGGAAGTAAGTTTTGATAAGGGCCGATGATTTGCCTTACACAGGGTCAACCATGCATTGCGCTGTTTTCAACGAGGGGGGGGGGTATGAGTTTTTTTTAGCGAGCCTGGTCATATTTACAGTTGGTGAAGGTCGATATTTTAAAAGTGGGACCGTTCTGTTCTTGGAAAATGGAGGGGCAACGGTGGGATAATGGGGTCGCGTTCGAGTTACGGGCACGGTTTTTAATACAATTTTGGAGAAACTTCACGAAAGAAGCGTGAAGTAGGAGAAATTAGAGGTCTGCTTTCCATCAGTGACATATTTTACGACCCTCCTCGCTCATCACGCCCCGCTCGCTTGAAAGTGTGTGGTTTGGGCGCGAACGCTGTCTCTGAATCAATATACTACAATATTTATAAAATAGTCGTCCATTAAGGGGATCGTGTCCGGTGCTGGGGGGGGTCGTTAATCGTGGCTCCAAGCTGAATGGTGGCGGTGGCGGGTCCTCAATTTTTGAAAATTTGCAAACAGCGAAGGAGCCTCAGTGCGCATCGTGCTCATTCTATCAACACATATCATAAATAAACTAAATATAATAATAAATAAATAAATAAGTAACCCCTATGAATAAACAAATGAATAAAATAGTAGTCAACTCATCACCTTCGCTAAGTGGAACAACCCTGACCATTGAGTTTCTTTGAAAAATCAAGAGAGGCGGGGATTCTAGTAGGTAGTGCACCCTAAACAGAGAAATTCCTATTTTTGTGGATTTGCGATGTTTTGCGTTATTCCGGAGAAATAGCTCAAAAACTAACCTAGAAGCTGCTTAAAAAATTCTAATCACACAGAGCGGAAAAAGTTTGTGGCAACAGGTGCGCTACTTACCACGCCGCGACAGGGATCAATCCTGAGGTCGTGCCGTCAGGTCAACATGCGTTGATGGAATCGCCGCGACACGAACTCAACAGGGGGGGGGGAGGTTGTATTGACCCGCTTAGGAAGAGATTGAGCCAGATCGATGCAGTTGGTTCTTAACTGTTGGAGGGCATACATCAGGGAGGGATCGATGCTGTGCAAGCTTAGCCAGAGGATTTCCTATAACTATAATACTTCATCCACATGAAAATTCCGTCGATTCAATGGGTCCACCATAGAATTCAGCATACAGCCCACAAGGCCATTCTAGCTATCTTCGGCAGTTTATACGGTGTTTAGAATCCGTACATTTGCACGTTTCGCCGCCGGATATTTACCTAGAAAGGACGAATTCACGCTGGAAAACCCATTTCAAATTAACCTAGGGATGGTGAGTGGTACACGAAAGAAGGAAGAACCATGAGAAACGGCCCAGAACCCGAGAAATGGTACCCCTTCCTTGCCCGTTGATTCGAGCATTGATGCGACTCTCATCGCTGTGCCCTCTTCAACACTACGCTCTCTCAGCTATCTAATCACTCGCCACGTATTGAACTACGGCGAGTGATCAGATGATCGGTGGGCGGAGATCGCCGGACCCGCCAGCTTTGAGGCATGATAGGTCGCCGAGGTCAAATTTTTCCATGCGAATTGCGCGTCAGTTCGCACCCTCAGGAGGTCCGTGGGTCCCTCAACTAGGTCAGTTTCCCTTTCTTCGACCTTCATTCTAATCGTGAATTCCTCCTTTAAGCTTTGCCCATGTACGGTTTTTAAGAGGTCGTCATGACTTCGAGAGAGGGGGGGCGATTTCTAATTTCCCTCGAACGGTTGCTTACCATGGTCGTGCGTCGTACCGCCACCAACTCAACCTTCACCCCTCCACTGTCGCTTGATCGGTAGCAGATTTCACTGTGAGGACAGAAGCGTGACTTGAATACTGGCTGCCCCCACAAGTCATTGTATCACATTCAAATTGCCACTACGATTCTGAATGGAACTAGAATGCGTGGCGTATATATCGATTAATATCGAAAGCTTAATTAACGGTGATTCGAACTTCTACTCTTCCGCCCTTTTTAGTAAAACGGGATCAATTGCCATCAGTTACTGACCTAACCTGACCCTGGACAATCTCGATCACTTTACCCCCTCAATGTGCTCCCGCATACCCTGTCTAGCTAGGTATGGCATACTATTGCCGTAACGGCGTGGTTCGCTTCTCCTTGGTTGTCCTATCCGAGCAGCCTAAACAATTGCCTTGCACCTACCTGCCCGTGCTCATCCCCCCTCCCGCAGGTTCCAGTACTATGCCGTAACGGACGCGCATCCTAAAATCCGTCCAGAGGTGTCAGTACTTATGCCGGGTAATCGAGCCGTGTTCGCTTCTTCTTGTTTGGTCCTACGAAGCAGCAAACATTGCCCTGCACCACTGCTCGTCTCCCATACTCTGTCCAGTTAGATTCCAGTACTATTGCCGTAACGTCGCCGTGTTGGCTTCTCCATGTGTTGTCCTACGAGCAGCCCAAACCATTGCCGCACCACTGCCGTGCATCCCATACTCTGTCCAGTTAGGTTCCAGTACTTGCCGTAACGTCGCCGTGGTTCGCTTCTCCATGTGTTGTCTCCACGAGCACCCAAACATTGCCTCCACCTGCCCGTGCATCCTATATCTCTGTCAGAGTTCAGTACATGCCGTAAGCTGACGCCGTGTTTCGCTATCTCCTGTGTTTTTTCGGCTACGAGCATGCACTAACCGCATTGCGCGCACCACTGCCTGCATCCCATACTCTGTCCAGTTAGCTTCCAGTACTATTGCCGTAACGTCGCCGTGGTTGGCTTCTCCTTGTGTTGTCCTACGAGCAGCCCAAACCATTGCCGCACCACTGCCGTGCATCCCATACCCTGTCCAGTTAGGTGTTCAGTACTATTGCCGTAACGTCGCCGTGGTTGGCTTCTCCATGTGTTGTCCTACGAGCAGCCCAAACCATTGCCGCACCACTGCCGTGCATCCCATACTCTGTCCAGTTAGGTTCCAGTACTATTGCCGTAAGGTCGCCGTGGTTGGCTTCTCCATGTGTTGTCCTACGAGCAGCCCAAACCATTGCCGCACCACTGCCGTGCATCCCATACCTGTCCAGTTAGGTTCCAGTACTATTGCCGTAACGTCGCCGTGGTTGGCTTCTCCATGTGTTGTCCTACGAGCAGCCCAAACCATTGCCGCACCACTGCCGTGCATCCCATACTCTGTCCAGTTAGGTTCAGTACTATTGCCGTAACGTCGCCGTGGTTGGCTTCTCCATGTGTTGTCCTACGAGCAGCCCAAACCATTGCCGCACCACTGCCGTGCATCCCATACTCTGTCCAGTTAGGTTCCAGTACTATTGCCGTAAGGTCGCCGTGGTTGGCTTCTCCATGTGTTGTCCTACGAGCAGCCCAAACCATTGCCGCACCACTGCCGTGCATCCCATACTCTGTCCAGTTCCAGTAACCATTGCCGTAATATTGCCGTGGTTGATTTCTCCATACGTTGTCCTACGAGCGGCCCAAACCATTGCCGCACCACTGCCGTGCATCCCATACTCTGTCCAGTTAGGTTCCAGTACTATTGCCGTAATATCGCCGTGGTTGGCTTCTCCATGTGTTGTCCTACGAGCAGGCCCAAACCATTGCCGCACCACTGCCGTGCATCCCATACCCTGTCCAGTTAGGTTTACTATTGCCGTAAGGTCGCCGTGGTTGGCTTTCTCCATGTGTTGTCCTACGAGCAGGCCCAAACCATTGCCGCACCACTGCCGTGCATCCCATACTCTGTCCAGTTAGGTTCCAGTACTATTGCCGTAAGGTCGCCGTGGTTGATTCTCCATGTTGTCCTACGAGCAGCCCAAACCATTGCCGCACCACTGCCGTGCATCCCATACTCTGTCCAGTTAGGTTCCAGTAACCATTGCCGCAATATTGCCGTGGTTGATTTCTCCATACGTTGTCCTACGAGCGGCCGAAACCATTGCCGCACCACTGCCGTGCCCCATCCACTGTCCAGTGAGGAGAACCATTGCCGTAATATTGCCGTGGTTGATTTCTCCATACGTTGTCCTACGAGCGGCCGAAACCATTGCCGCACCACTGCCGTGCATCCCATCCACTGTCCAGTGAGGTTCCAGTAACCATTGCCGTAATATTGCCGTGGTTGATTTCTCCATACGTTGTCCTACGAGCGGCCGAAACCATTGCCGCACCACTGCCGTCCCCATCCACTGTCCAGTGAGGGGCCAGTAACCATTGCCGCAATATTGCCGTGGTTGATTTCTCCATACGTTGTCCTACGAGCGGCCCAAACCATTGCCGCACCACTGCCGTGCATCCCATCTCTGTCCAGTGAGGTTCCAGTAACCATTGCCGTAATATTGCCGTGGTTGATTTCTCCATACGTTGTCCTACGAGCGGCCGAAACCATTGCCGCACCACTGCCTGCATCCCATCCACTGTCCAGTTAGGTTCCAGTACTATTGCCGTAAGGTCGCCGTGGTTGGCTTCTCCATGTGTTGTCCTACGAGCAGCCCAAACCATTGCCGCACCACTGCCGTGCATCCCATACTCTGTCCAGTTAGGTTCCAGTACTATTGCCGTAAGGTCGCCGTGGTTGGCTTCTCCATGTGTTGTCCTACGAGCAGCCCAAACCATTGCCGCACCACTGCCGTGCATCCCATACTCTGTCCAGTTAGGTTCCAGTACTATTGCCGTAAGGTCGCCGTGGTTGGCTTCTCCATGTGTTGTCCTACGAGCAGCCCAAACCATTGCCGCACCACTGCCGTGCATCCCATACTCTGTCCAGTTAGGTTCCAGTACTATTGCCGTAAGGTCGCCGTGGTTGGCTTCTCCATGTGTTGTCCTACGAGCAGCCCAAACCATTGCCGCACCACTGCCGTGCATCCCATACCCTGTCCAGTTAGGTTCCAGTACTATTGCCGTAAGGTCGCCGTGGTTGGCTTCTCCATGTGTTGTCCTACGAGCAGCCCAAACCATTGCCGCACCACTGCCGTGCATCCCATACCCTGTCCAGTTAGGTTCCAGTACTATTGCCGTAAGGTCGCCGTGGTTGGCTTCTCCATGTGTTGTCCTACGAGCAGCCCAAACCATTGCCGCACCACTGCCGTGCATCCCATACTCTGTCCAGTTAGGTTCCAGTACTATTGCCGTAAGGTCGCCGTGGTTGGCTTCTCCATGTGTTGTCCTACGAGCAGCCCAAACCATTGCCGCACCACTGCCGTGCATCCCATACTCTGTCCAGTTAGGTTCCAGTACTATTGCCGTAAGGTCGCCGTGGTTGGCTTCTCCATGTGTTGTCCTACGAGCAGCCCAAACCATTGCCGCACCACTGCCGTGCATCCCATACTCCTGTCCAGTTAGGTTCCAGTACTATTGCCGTAAGGTCGCCGTGGTTGGCTTCTCCATGTGTTGTCCTACGAGCAGCCCAAACCATTGCCGCACCACTGCCGTGCATCCCATACCCTGTCCAGTTAGGTTCCAGTACTATTGCCGTAAGGTCGCCGTGGTTGGCTTCTCCATGTGTTGTCCTACGAGCAGCCCAAACCATTGCCGCACCACTGCCGTGCATCCCATACCCTGTCCAGTTAGGTTCCAGTACTATTGCCGTAAGGTCGCCGTGGTTGGCTTCTCCATGTGTTGTCCTACGAGCAGCCCAAACCATTGCCGCACCACTGCCGTGCATCCCATACTCTGTCCAGTTAGGTTCCAGTACTATTGCCGTAAGGTCGCCGTGGTTGGCTTCTCCATGTGTTGTCCTACGAGCAGCCCAAACCATTGCCGCACCACTGCCGTGCATCCCATACTCTGTCCAGTTAGGTTCCAGTACTATTGCCGTAAGGTCGCCGTGGTTGGCTTCTCCATGTGTTGTCCTACGAGCAGCCCAAACCATTGCCGCACCACTGCCGTGCATCCCATACCCTGTCCAGTTAGGTTCCAGTACTATTGCCGTAAGGTCGCCGTGGTTGGCTTCTCCATGTGTTTGTCCTACGAGCAGCCCAAACCATTGCCGCACCACTGCCGTGCATCCCATACTCTGTCCAGTTAGGTTCCAGTACTATTGCCGTAAGGTCGCCGTGGTTGGCTTCTCCATGTGTTGTCCTACGAGCAGCCCAAACCATTGCCGCACCACTGCCGTGCATCCCATACTCTGTCCAGTTAGGTTCCAGTACTATTGCCGTAAGGTCGCCGTGGTTGGCTTCTCCATGTGTTGTCCTACGAGCAGCCCAAACCATTGCCGCACCACTGCCGTGCATCCCATACTCTGTCCAGTTAGGTTCCAGTACTATTGCCGTAAGGTCGCCGTGGTTGGCTTCTCCATGTGTTGTCCTACGAGCAGCCCAAACCATTGCCGCACCACTGCCGTGCATCCCATACTCTGTCCAGTTAGGTTCCAGTACTATTGCCGTAAGGTCGCCGTGGTTGGCTTCTCCATGTGTTGTCCTACGAGCAGCCCAAACCATTGCCGCACCACTGCCGTGCATCCCATACTCTGTCCAGTTAGGTTCCAGTACTATTGCCGTAAGGTCGCCGTGGTTGGCTTCTCCATGTGTTGTCCTACGAGCAGCCCAAACCATTGCCGCACCACTGCCGTGCATCCCATACTCTGTCCAGTTAGGTTCCAGTAGTTATTTTGCCGTGCACAGTCTAGCCATTACAACTAACTACGATATCGACTCGCAGTGGAAACGTTTTTTGTGGCGTACTTCTGTGCTTCATCTATACTAACACAGCCTAATGATAAGGCTAACGTTGTATTGTGACTTGCAATAAAACTAGCTTGACGGAATCTACCTTAACTCTGGCTAATAGACTAAGGAGGAAATCGTCCCACAAAGTTGCTGTGGTAGTGATTCAGGACAAGTCAAAAATCGAGCGAATTTGGCCTGAACTGATTGTTGCTGCCACCCACGTGCTCCCTCCTGCGACCTACTATCCACCTTACTAGGGTTCCACTAGTTCTGTCGTTGAACCTTGTATAATCCTAGTGACATCCTGGTAGTATGTGATGCACAGCAGCGTGAGGGGGGGGGGGGCAGCGGTGAAGTGGGAAGGGGGTCGTAGGCCTATTTTCAATGGAGGATAACATTTCTGAGCCAGCTTTTTTTGATAACTTCTTCCGAGTTTCAGTTGTTTTTCTCTTTGGTTCCTATAATGTGGCATGGGCACAGTGGTGTAGTGCGAAAAGTCTAGAAATAAAAGTATTGGACGGAATGCAAATGCAGGAATCTGTCCACTCTTACCTCCAATATGCTCACGAGCATTTCACCTACGCCAAAAATAAAGCTCATATCAGCGATCATGAAGCTCAATGATCGTTTTGACGCAACTTTCTATCGGCTCTGGTTTGAAACCCTAACAGAGGCCGACTGGGCCAGCAAATCAAACGGTTTTCCTCTGTGCACAGGTAGCGATACATTGAGGCTATCTTTGGGTGAATACGCGCGCGAACATGAAACCAAGTTCTGTGTCTAAGGCGCTTGTATGAGCTTAATTTGGCGCTAGGGAACATGGTCTCCGTGAGCAATATTGGAAGGTAGAGGACCAGATGCCATCTGCATATTGGATTCGCGTCCAAAACATTTTTTCAAGATTTTCTGCCCCTAGCACCACGGTGCCCATGCCACACATTATAGGAACGCAAATGGAAAACAACTGAAAGCTCGGAAAAGTTTACCAAAAAAAACTGCTCAGAATTTATCCTCCCCCCTTGAAATAGGCCATGCGACCGCCCTTCCACTTCACCGCGCGCCCTCTGCGGCATCATCATACTACCTTTCGAGGAGTCACTAGATTATCAAGGTTCACCGACCAGATACTATGGACCCTAGAAGGTGGAGATAACGTAGGTCGCAGAGAGCACGTGGTGGCAAGCAACAACAGTTATCGGCCAAGAAGTCACATTCGATTGGTTGTTGGGATCACGGCAGTGGTGCGGCAATGGTTTGGGCTGCTCGTAGGACAACACATGGAGAAGCCAACCACGGCGACCTTACGGCAATAGTACTGGAACCTAACTGGACAGAGTATGGGATGCACGGCAGTGGTGCGGCAATGGTTTGGGCTGCTCGTAGGACAACACATGGAGAAGCCAACCACGGCGACCTTACGGCAATAGTACTGGAACCTAACTGGACAGAGTATGGGATGCACGGCAGTGGTGCGGCAATGGTTTGGGCTGCTCGTAGGACAACACATGGAGAAGCCAACCACGGCGACCTTACGGCAATAGTAAACCTAACTGGACAGGGTATGGGATGCACGGCAGTGGTGCGGCAATGGTTTGGGCTGCTCGTAGGACAACACATGGAGAAGCCAACCACGGCGACCTTACGGCAATAGTACTGGAACCTAACTGGACAGAGTATGGGATGCACGGCAGTGGTGCGGCAATGGTTTGGGCTGCTCGTAGGACAACACATGGAAAAGGGAAAAACCACGCGACCTTACGGCAATAGTAAGCCTAACTGGACGGAGGATGGGATGCAGGGCAGTGGTTAGCGCATGTGGGGCTGCTCGTAGGACAACACATGGAGAAGCCAACCACGGCGACCTTACGGCAATAGTACTGGAACCTAACTGGACAGAGTATGGATGCACGGCAGTGGTGCGGCAATGGTTTGGGCTGCTCGTAGGACAACACATGGAGAAGCCAACCACGGCGACCTTACGGCAATAGTACTGGAACCTAACTGGACAGAGTATGGGATGCACGGCAGTGGTGCGGCAATGGTTTGGGCTGCTCGTAGGACAACACATGGAGAAGCCAACCACGGCGACCTTACGGCAATAGTACTGGAACCTAACTGGACAGTAGTATGGGCACGGCAGTGGTGCGGCAATGGTTTGGGCTGCTCGTAGGACAACACATGGAGAAGCCAACCACGGCGACCTTACGGCAATAGTAAACCCTAACTGGACAGGGTATGGGATGCACGGCAGTGGTGCGGCAATGGTTTGGGCTGCTCGTAGGACAACACATGGAGAAGCCAACCACGGCGACCTTACGGCAATAGTACTGGAACCTAACTGGACAGAGTATGGGATGCACGGCAGTGGTGCGGCAATGGTTTGGGCTGCTCGTAGGACAACACATGGAGAAGCCAACCACGGCGACCTTACGGCAATAGTACTGGAACCTAACTGGGCAGGGTATGGGATGCACGGCAGTGGTGCGGCAATGGTTTGGGCTGCTCGTAGGACAACACATGGAGAACCAACCACGGCGACCTTACGGCAATAGTACTGGAACCTAACTGGACAGAGTAATGCACGGCAGTGGTGCGGCAATGGTTTGGGCTGCTCGTAGGACAACACATGGAGAAGCCAACCACGGCGACCTTACGGCAATAGTACTGGAACCTAACTGGACAGAGTATGGGATGCACGGCAGTGGTGCGGCAATGGTTTGGGCTGCTCGTAGGACAACACATGGAGAAGCCAACCACGGCGACCTTACGGCAATAGTACTGGAACCTAACTGGACAGAGTATGGGATGCACGGCAGTGGTGCGGCAATGGTTTGGGCTGCTCGTAGGACAACACATGGAGAAGCCAACCACGGCGACCTTACGGCAATAGTACTGGAACCTAACTGGACAGAGTATGGGATGCACGGCAGTGGTGCGGCAATGGTTTGGGCTGCTCGTAGGACAACACATGGAGAAGCCAACCACGGCGACCTTACGGCAATAGTACTGGAACCTAACTGGACAGAGTATGGGATGCACGGCAGTGGTGCGGCAATGGTTTGGGCTGCTCGTAGGACAACACATGGAGAAGCCAACCACGGCGACCTTACGGCAATAGTAGTGGAACCTAACTGGAACAGGGCAGGGTATGGGATGCACGGCAGTGGTGCGGCAATGGTTTGGGCTGCTCGTAGGACAACACATGGAGAAGCCAACCACGGCGACCTTACGGCAATAGTACTGGAACCTAACTGGACAGAGTATGGGATGCACGGCAGTGGTGCGGCAATGGTTGGGCTGCTGAGAGTACAGACACAGGAAAGGGAAATCTCCGACGAGGCGACCTACACAATAGAAAACCTAAACTGACAGGCGTCATGGGTCACGGCAGTGAGGAGCTCGCAATGGTTTGGGGGCCGCTCGTAGGAACAAGCAATGAGACGCCCAACCCGCGCCGCGACCTTAACGGCAATAGTACTCGGACACTAACTGGACCCGGGTATGGGATGCACGGGAAAAAAAAAAGGGGGCGGCAAGGTTCTGGCTGCTCGCAAGGACAACACATGAGAAGCCAACCACAAATGCTCGCACGAGCGTTGTCGGATGTCCTGGCCGACCTTACGCAACACTAGGGAACCAACTGGACAGTATCCGGGACTCGCCACCGGGCAGTGGTGCGGCAATGGTTTGGGCTGCTCGTAGGACAACACATGGAGAGAGCAACCACGGCGACCTTACGGCAATAGTACTGGAACCTAACTGGACAGGGTATGGGATGCACGGCAGTGGTGCGGCAATGGTTTGGGCTGCTCGTAGGACAACACATGGAGAAGCCAACCACGGCGACCTTACGGCAATAGTAAACTAACTGGACAGGTGGGATGCACGGCAGTGGTGCGGCAATGTTGGGGTGCTTCTAGACAACACATGAGAAGCCAACCACGGCGACCGGCAATAGTACTGGAACCTAACTGGACAGAGTATGGGATGCACGGCAGTGTGCGGCAATGGTTTGGGCTGCTCGTAGGACAACACATGGAGAAGCCAACCACGGCGACGTTACGGCAATAGTACTGGAACCTAACTGGACAGAGTATGGGATGCACGGCAGTGGTGCGGCAATGGTTTGGGCTGCTCGTAGGACAACACATGGAGAAGCCAACCACGGCGACCTTACGGCAATAGTACTGGAACCTAACTGGACAGAGTATGGGATGCACGGCAGTGGTGCGGCAATGGTTTGGGCTGCTCGTAGGACAACACATGGAGAAGCCAACCACGGCGACCTTACGGCAATAGTACTGGAAACCGTAACTGAGACAGGTATGGGAGCACGGCAGTGGTGCGGCAATGGTTTGGGCTGCTCGTAGGACAACACATGGAGAAGCCAACCACGGCGACCTTACGGCAATAGTACTGGAACCTAACTGGACAGAGTATGGGATGCACGGCAGTGGTGCGGCAATGGTTTGGGCTGCTCGTAGGACAACACATGGAGAAGCCAACCACGGCGACCTTACGGCAATAGTACTGGAACCTAACTGGACAGAGTATGGGATGCACGGCAGTGGTGCGGCAATGGTTTGGGCTGCTCGTAGGACAACACATGGAGAAGCCAACCACGGCGACCTTACGGCAATAGTACTGAACCTAACTGGACAGAGTATGGGATGCACGGCAGTGGTGCGGCAATGGTTTGGGCTGCTCGTAGGACAACACATGGAGAAGCCAACCACGGCGACCTTACGGCAATAGTACTGGAACCTAACTGGACAGAGTATGGGATGCACGGCAGTGGTGCGGCAATGGTTTGGGCTGCTCGTAGGACAACACATGGAGAAGCCAACCACGGCGACCTTACGGCAATAGTACTGGAACCTAACTGGACAGAGTATGGGATGCACGGCAGTGGTGCGGCAATGGTTTGGGCTGCTCGTAGGACAACACATGGAGAAGCCAACCACGGCGACCTTACGGCAATAGTACTGGAACCTAACTGGACAGAGTATGGGATGCACGGCAGTGGTGCGGCAATGGTTTGGGCTGCTCGTAGGACAACACATGGAGAAGCCAACCACGGCGACCTTACGGCAATAGTACTGGAACCTAACTGGACAGAGTATGGGATGCACGGCAGTGGTGCGGCAATGGTTTGGGCTGCTCGTAGGACAACACATGGAGAAGCCAACCACGGCGACCTTACGGCAATAGTACTGGAACCTAACTGGACAGGGTATGGGATGCACGGCAGTGGTGCGGCAATGGTTTGGGCTGCTCGTAGGACAACACATGGAGAAGCCAACCACGGCGACCTTACGGCAATAGTACTGGACCTAACGGGACAGGGTAATGGTGCACGGCAAGGTGGCGGAAATGTTGGGCTGCTCGTAGGACAACACATGGAGAAGCCAACCACGGCGACTTACGGCAATAGTACTGGAACCTAACTGGACAGAGTATGGGATGCACGGCAGTGGTGCGGCAATGGTTTGGGCTGCTCGTAGGACAACACATGGAGAAGCCAACCACGGCGACCTTACGGCAATAGTACTGGAACCTAACTGGAGGATGGGATGCACGGCAGTGGTGCGGCAATGGTTTGGGCTGCTCGTAGGACAACACATGGAGAAGCCAACCACGGCGACCTTACGGCAATAGTACTGGAACCTAACTGGACAGAGTATGGGATGCACGGCAGTGGTGCGGCAATGGTTTGGGCTGCTCGTAGGACAACACATGGAGAAGCCAACCACGGCGGCGACCTACGGCAATAGTACTGGAACCTAACTGGACAGAGTATGGGATGCACGGCAGTGGTGCGGCAATGGTTTGGGCTGCTCGTAGGACAACACATGGAGAAGCCAACCACGGCGACCTTACGGCAATAGTACTGGAACCTAACTGGACAGTATGGGATGCACGGCAGTGGTGCGGCAATGGTTTGGGCTGCTCGTAGGACAACACATGGAGAAGCCAACCACGGCGACCTTACGGCAATAGTACTGGAACCTAACTGGACAGGGTATGGGATGCACGGCAGTGGTGCGGCAATGGTTTGGGCTGCTCGTAGGACAACACATGGAGAAGCCAACCACGGCGACCTTACGGCAATAGTACTGGAACCTAACTGGACAGAGTATGGGATGCACGGCAGTGGTGCGGCAATGGTTTGGGCTGCTCGTAGGACAACACATGGAGAAGCCAACCACGGCGACCTTACGGCAATAGTACTGGAACCTAACTGGACAGAGTATGGGATGCACGGCAGTGGTGCGGCAATGGTTTGGGCTGCTCGTAGGACAACACATGGAGAAGCCAACCACGGCGACCTTACGGCAATAGTACTGGAACCTAACTGGACAGGGTATGGGATGCACGGCAGTGGTGCGGCAATGGTTTGGGCTGCTCGTAGGACAACACATGGAGAAGCCAACCACGGCGACCTTACGGCAATAGTACTGGAACCTAACTGGACAGAGTATGGGATGCACGGCAGTGGTGCGGCAATGGTTTGGGCTGCTCGTAGGACAACACATGGAGAAGCCAACCACGGCGACCTTACGGCAATAGTACTGGAACCTAACTGGACAGAGTATGGGATGCACGGCAGTGGTGCGGCAATGGTTTGGGCTGCTCGTAGGACAACACATGGAGAAGCCAACCACGGCGACCTTACGGCAATAGTACTGGAACTAACTGGACAGAGTATGGGATGCACGGCAGTGGTGCGGCAATGGTTTAGGCTGCTCGTAGGACAACACATGGAGAAGCCAACCACGGAGACGTTACGGCAATAGTACTGGAACCTAACTGGGCAGAGTAAGGGATGCACGGCAGTGGTGCGGCAATGGTTTGGGCTGCTCGTAGGACAACACATGGAGAAGCCAACCACGGCGACGTTACGGCAATAGTACTGGAACCTAACTGGGCAGAGTAAGGGATGCACGGCAGTGGTGCGGCAATGGTTTGGGCTGCTCGTAGGACAACACATGGAGAAGCCAACCAC
>MU869219.1:14356-40688 GCA_036418205.1 Ostertagia ostertagi
GCCGTTCGATGAGGGTCGGAGTCGTGTAGTTCAGTGTTTAGCCAGACGTACCTGTAGAGATATGTTTGTATATTCTGTAGAAATACCCGTGGTTTTTTCATCAAATCGATTCATGCTTGTGCGATGTTCGTATCATCGTCATGTTACGATTCAAATAAAACTACAAAATTTTTTGATGACAATTTGACGCTCGAGCAAGTTGCTAAAATCATCTGGACTCGAGAGAGCCAATTTTGATTATTGATCGATGTAGGCCAGGGGCGGGAAGTGGACGATCATGAAGCTCAATGATCGTTTTGACGCAACTTTCTATCGGCTCTGGTTTGAAACCCTACGGAGGCGACTGGGGCCAGCAACCAACGTTTATCCCTCCGAGCACAGGTAGAGTACATTAAGGCATATTTAGTGGCGGAATCACGCGCCTGAACATGGAACAGGTTACTATGTTCCGGTGCAGAATCTGAAAATCGCGCTATTTTTGAACGAGCGCTACAGATCCGCCGAAGAGAACATTAAGCAAAAATGACAATAGGTTCAAAAATTGTTAGACTGTGACTTCCCCATACTGGGAATATCATCAATTCCTTCAGTACGACCCCACTTCCCCGCCCCTGGCCTACATCGATCAATAATCAAAATTGGCTCTCTCGAGTCCAGATGATTTTAGCAACTTGCTCGAGCGTCAAATTGTCATCAAAAAATTTTGTAGTTTTATTTGAATCGTAACATGACGATGATACGAACATCGCACAAGCATGAATCGATTTGATGAAAAAACCACGGGTATTTCTACAGAATATACAAACATATCTCTACAGGTACGTCTGGCTAAACACTGAACTACACGACTCCGACCCTCATCGAACGGCACTGATGGTCAATAGGAGAGGAAGAGGAGGAGGAGGAGGAACAAGAAGAGGATGGGGATCGAGGGACGGGGCAATAGAGACAGATTGAGAGAGCGCGAGGGATAAGGCAACTGTGCAGTGAAAGGCTTGATGGACTGCTGCGGTCCAGATTGTTGAGCAGAGATCGGCTCAGGGATGATTCGACGAGAACACCGAACAAAAATAGCATGAAATATGATGTCTTCTGAAGTCGTCATTACCATCAAGCTATCTCGTCGGACCACCCATTACGAATAAGGCACACACGGAATCACATGATGAAAATTATAAGGCGAATAGCTACACAAATGGCACTTATGATTCACACACATAAAGGGAGAACACACATATAAATGTAGAAGGACAAACTGACGTCGAAATGATGAAAACTCAATAAAAGAGCAAGAACAAACAAAAAAATCAATAAAATGGGAATATTATGGCGGAACTCATGGCTGAGAGAAGATCAAAATGACACTGAACGAAGCACTGTGTGAATATTATACAAATATAAATAGAAGACGAGTTGGGCTCCCCGTGTGTGTGTCATGAGGTACACCTCATAGACCTCATCGTGTCGCGGGGTAAACAATACTGTGAGCAGTCACAGCTGAGGGCGGGGCCTGTTTTATAACTCTCAATATGAGCATTTGTAATGGACTAGCTGTACCCTTCCAACGGCTGTGAAACATGGAGTGTGAGCGGAATAAAAAATGGCGAACATAAAAATGTGAGAGGAAAACACATAAACATAACGTAGTAAGCATGACACTGAGATTGACAAGGGCTGGGGGTGCAAGGGGATTGCTTTAGGGAACAGATTGTCTAGATAAATCAACTGTTGTCTCTACCATTGTTCATATGGGACAATCTTCTCGTCATTAGAGTCGTGAGCCGACTGTTGAGCTTCATGCTGTTCGGTTTGCATTTGATAGTTGCCGATCATCGGGTAGTCGAAATTGGGCACATAATCGTGGCCCGTCGTCAATATCACGCACTGATCCAGCTGAAACTGTGAAGAATACGCAAAGTGCTAGTCAATCGAGAAGAGATTTATAATAATTAAAAAACCAAAAAAAAATCTGAACCCCAAAAATGCCTGTCAAAATGTTTATCAAATTTCACGTCTATCCTAATAAGGTACAATTCTTGCATTTACTTAATGCTGCAGTCCTGCAGCCTACATTATTCCCAATTCTGATACCAGCCGACACACCCCAACTCCGCCCATTCCCAAAATGGCCGCCGTGCAAGGATTGAGGGTGTGTTTGCCTCAAGAAACGGCAACTCCTCTAGGCCTACTTATTTCAAGTCTGTTTCATGAACTTTTCACCAAAATCGCCGAAAAAACTCCAAATAAGGACCCCTTTCCCACAATCATGACCTCTTCAACTACCGAGAATACGACTGACCCCCTCCTCCATCTTTTGACGTTCACACAACCCATCAGACACACGACTCCGCCTTCGGGAAGCTAAAATACTGAACCTCTCGTCAGCCCTCTAGAACTCTCAACTACATCGGTTGACCCCTGCTACGGGCTGTTAGATGTTACAGACAAGGTGAAATGTTCAACATGATAATACCTGGTAAGTGCCATCCTGAAATGCATAAACTAGACACCCCAATTTCTACAAGTACACGATTTCTTGCAAATAAACAGCCCATGGACAGCGAACACATTTGACCAGACTTTGTAATGCGTGACGCGTCCTGGCGATGCTTTTGTGGGCAATCCTTACTGCGGCCAATCATCTCATAAATATTCTTTCCTTCTGATATAATTTTTGGAGTGAATGCCCAATATGAAGGAGTTGAATCGATTTTAAAAAAAAGGTCAGTAAAAACGGAAAGGTGGCACTATCATCGGAAACTATTGCACGTGCAAAGTATTCGAACACTAGCTATGATTTCGCATGCTTTATGCCGATGAATATTACATATGGCCATGACTGGTCAATGATCCCCATTGATTCATTACTTTCCGACCACGCTCTCCGACTACCAGATAATTGGAATTTTCCGAGCTCGACAGTGATGAAAAAATTAGAAACGAAGAGCCTCCTAGGGAATAGCCCTGGCAGGCATGGCCAATGCTTGTCAATCGTTTGAACGCAGAGCTGTTCAAATAATGACCAGGTGCAAATTTTCAGTTATTGTTTCCAATACTAAAACGAACAGGTAATCCTGCTCTAATTTTGCGAGTAGAAGCAGTGAAGTGAGGTTCGAAGATGAATCGGCAGCTGTCAATTGATTGTCAATGAATAAAAAGGAAGAGAAATCAAAGGCAAAACATTTCAATCAAGAGTTTCCTTTTCCTTTTTTCTTGGAGAATAACGAGTGCGAAACAGACAGAAACAGGAGATGCACAAGGATTGAGAGGCGTTCACGCCAAGGCGAGAAAAACGTAGACCTAGACAATGCAGACGAGAGAGCATAGCGGACAGTTGAATCACAGATACCACAATAGTGAGGGCAGGACCACTCCTATTAATGGTACTCTTCCGAAATTTTTACGCTTCTCTTCCAGAGGTGTCCCTATACGACCCTCCACTACCGTATTCAGTTTAGGTCACCCGTACAACCCTCACCCCTTACCACCTCTCTCCTCTTCAACTCTGCCCATCTTGCCCTCTGAAATGGCCGTCGATCGTTTTCGTCAAATTAGTCTGATCTCCAGTCGATAGCCTGCCCTCTCTCCCAGCAACCAGACCCCTTCATATCCCACAAATGAGATCCACGTCCACACATTTCCAGGAAAGGGTTAACCTGGTCACCAATGGTTAACTCCAATAAGCCCCCTCCCCCTCCTTTAGTAGTTGCACTAACGAACGGTTGACTGTGGGTGGCAGTGCGTCATTGCTTGGTGTATCAATGCTTGCAAATCGTGAATTCTTTGCACGAAGAGAAGGAGAAGAGAGAGGAGAGAAGAGAGAAGAAAATTTTCTTAGAAAAGCTATTAGAAAATGTTATTCCCTGCGTCTGTGTACTGGAACTACAGCAAAAATCCACGCCATTGACCATACCCAGTTGCTTTCCCATTCACAAAATGCTCAGAAATGCTAGGGTTACGTTTCACAAGAATGCTGGATTATGAACGAAATTTCGCGCCACGCGAGACTCCCACCCCCCACCTCGAGCTTACCGCTCAAGTGTGCTGCTAGTTACGCTACCGTTCTGCCGAAGCTCAGCTTTTTGACTCAACGTTGAAAACAGCAATTTTGAAGCAAACAAAACACGCTCAAATTAATATCTAGGGTTAGGGATCTGAAAGAAGCAATCAATAATAGATCCACCCTGCAATCTCCCAGCGCTTAAGCGCTTTCTGACCGAGTAACTCACTTAAGCACTCAAGAAATCTTTTTGGGTGCTATCACAAGATACGGGGACGGTGGAAAGGCACTTAAAAGTACGTGAAACGTCTCCTCTTTTTTGAAAAAGGAGACCAACCTCAGGCGGGGAGGACACACTTTAGGGTTCGTGAGCGATTTTCATTTTCCCTAAAGATCCATCCTCCCTCCTAGACTGTCTTAAGAGATGCCCCCGTATCCTACGATAGCGCCCCTTTCGCTTTTGCTGTTAGCTAAATAATGTTCTATCAATTACCCCGTGATGCTGATAGCCGATGCCTTGCGGTAACATCATATCCGGTTGAGTGGTGACAATGTACTGCGGATGAGCAACATTTGGCGTCTCATTGTGGATACTGTAATCCATTGGTACCGAAACCGGCAACGATGTAGACGTCAGATGATGTACGGAAGGCTGAAAGGAGGTGAATATCAAAGGTTTGAACAAATCGGCACCGGAATTGCCTGCTATTTTCAGCACACACGCTCAATATCGTGCTGCTGCTCGTTTGGCCCGCAATTGCTGATGATTTGACACCTGAATCTCACAGCTGTTGGGATGATGGCCTGAAGTTCAGCATTTAAGCTGGCATCTGGCATGTGCACGTGATCGGTGCTGTTGCTGCTCCGCCCAACGATGACTGAAATCAATGAATGTGGCCGATATTGTCTGGCCGAAACCACACGAGCTGCATGGTATGGTATATGGTAGTCCAAACTTGATCAGTCCCATTTCATGACGCGCCACGCATTCTACTACCATTGCGAAATATAATGGCATCTTATAGCAGTGGACACGATAATGAGGATCTGCTCCATAGATGTATACACACACAGAAATGAGATATGACGTTTCGCTGCGAAAGCTGGGATAGTTGCACGTGTGTTCGTTATGCAACTAAAAATCGCTTAGTCTTCGCACAAGGCATTGCCGTTGTATCAAACCGTTTCTCATTGAAGTTTAAATTTAATTAGAAGCGCATTTTGGTACCAAACGGCCACATCTCCTAATCTTCACCTCCCGTTGTCTATCAAAGCGCCCATACCCAAAGTATGTAAACCACAAACTCGTCCAAAGTGAACAAGCAGAATGAGAGTCTTATACCTCGGATTTCTGACCTTTTTTTCCTGTTTTCGTTCATTTTCGCATCATTTGGTACCTCCGCCTAAATATTTTGATAGGCAGACAAAAATACTGTGCTCCTGCCTTTAAATGTGGTGTAGCCTGTACAAATGCTTGCGCGGTAAACCTATGCACAGGTCAGTGCTTTTATCCTCTCGTACCAAATAACCGATCTCTGAGGGACGAAGATCTTAGCTGGTCTACGAGAAATGTGGTTCGGGGCTTTACCCTTGGACTGTGCTCTAGCTAGGTGGCCCCAAATGCACTGATTTAGGCATCGGCGTTCAGCGTGGGACGTTGCTTACTACGTGAACGACTTGGGGTCATATACCGAATCGAGTATTGTTAATGTCGACCGAATCACCCAAGGCTTTACGTACTCGACACTGAAGCAGAAGTGGGATGCGTGGCGCATCTCAAAAGAAATTGATCACGGTCATTATTTTTGTGAGATGTTCCGAAGATCACAAATGGCTTACTTCATTTTTAATATCTCCTAATAATTGCGAATTCAACATATTGTCGTCGATGCTGTTCAGCATCGGATTTGGATGGCGCGACGTCAGTGAGGGATCCATTTCACTGCAATAAAATGGCATATCAGACGTGAACTGAGTATATACCGAGTGATTCGAGGAAGGCTGTTGAAGAGAGTTTAAATCGTTACCTGTCGTACCTGTTATAGATGTGCATCAAGAGATTGTTATTGCTATTTACAAGAGTGTCCAATGAGCTCGTGTCCAGATCCAATTGATGATCTGACGGCGGTATCAGAGCACTCTGAAGTGTGTTTTCGAAGTATGAAGGAAGAGTTGCGTTGAAAAACGAGTTCTGAAAACGAACCGCTTGCAGTGGCTGAGTGATGGGATTTAGATGGAGCGTGCCGACAGCATGATTTGGTGACGACTGCAATACTTGGGTTGGGTGGCAATTAGAAACTCGAGCGTTGGTAAAAGTTTAGCCTTAAAGGCAGTGGACACGATGGCAGGAGGGCGGAGCAATTTTGGTGACGTAGTTGGGTGTGATTGGTGAAAGGTAGTTAGGAGGTCATCCCAACAATCCCTGCTCCTAAGACGCTGATTTGCTTGAGCAACCAATGACGTCTAGGGATGACATCATCAAAGTTATTACTCAACCCTTCGGCCATCGTGCTCACTGCTTCAAAACGTTGACCTTCGACGGTACATGGGTAAATAAGATACTATGACCGGAATGTTTCATCGAGAGTTTCCAATACCTCCTTCAACTGAATCTTGAGGAGTTCCAAGCAAGCCAACCATTTTCTTGCAGGTTCTAGTGCACGTAACCCAAAGGACCCGGGTGTAGTCATGGATAATCTCTTATGTATCCATCAATGACCACAATTGACTTTTTCCAGTAAACATATGGAGTTTGAGGTACGGGACGATGGTGAATCGTGGATCGAACCCTTTTCACACTGTGGATTCAAACCAGTATCCCATGGTATAAGGGCTAGCGATAAACGGCAGAGGGAAACGATTTAGGGAACTGCGCACTAGATGGTAACACGGAAGTTGAAGAAATTACAGGACACTCCCACTTCTGGGATATCGCAAAAGGGTTTGTGGATCGGTTGATAAGAAGAGACCATTTACCACTCTCACTCTCACACAGTAGCCAACATAACAGGGATAGCGTAAATTGTGGGCGTTTGCCTTGAACGGGTACAAGGCTTCTGACCAAAGGGTGATTGTAGAATGCACTCACTAAGTGTGGTATTAGGACTAAGTTTCGTCAAGGAAATAAAGGAAAGCACAGATAGTGTAATAGTGCGCTTGTTTGAGAGCTCCCAGACAGCACTACAAAACGCTAATTGCCTAGGCTCACGGTTGACAGAAGCCCTGAGGCTGCCTGACAGAGGGAAGGAGTGAGGTATGTCACGCTAACAGACAGTCGCAATGCACCTAGTCGGAGCTGAACCCCTCTGTTGCTCAGCGATAAGGCAATCCTTACTTACCTTATTTGTTTTCTTCTTAGGCGTCGTTGTCGTGATCAACGGTTGGCTATGAATGGACGACGCAGATGACGTGGCCGGATTGCCTTGCTCCTCCTGCTCCATCATCTGAACGCATGAGAGAAGGTTCTTACGTGACATCGAATGAGCCTCAGCATGCTCATGTACCACGTTCAAGAAACCAACCAGCTTCCGTTTAGCGGCCGTCGCATACGTTAGTTGGCGCAGATCGTTGTCGATGTGTGGAGTGGATTCGTTCTTTCTCATATGCATCTCTTTGTGGCACTAAAACGACCCACAGCGTTCCTCTGCGTGTATTTTTAGATCGGCATATAAATCACAAACCTTTAAGCTGTTTTTCCACTTGAACGTCATCTGGCACACCGTGCACACGAACGGTTTCGCGTCCGAGTGAATTCGCTTGTGATTCCATAACGTCGATCGACGATTGAATCGTGCTTTGCACACCTGAACGCGATTTGGATGAAGTTTTTCGGCACGGTTTCTGGCACGACCGTGAAAACGAAAAGTCAAGGGGCCGAGTTCAAAAAAAAAGGACTCGGTACGCAATCCCTGTGCCTTTTTCAGTAGTCAACATTCCTAGCAGGATCACTTGCTTCTTGAAACCGGGCCCTAACCAGGGTCAACCGCGCGTTGTGCAGACTTTGAAAATTTCCTCCTGTTCAGTGGATCTCCACCGCCATCAGCCTCAGGACTCAATACAGCCCCCCCCCTCCCTCCTACTCCGACCATCACCCTCATCATCACGGCTGATTCCATAGTTCAGGATCAGTTGACACAACCTAAATCCGCCGCTTCTCCCCTCCAGAACGACCGTTGAGGGGTGAATAACTCCGTAGGAAGGGGAAGTCCTCCCTACTCGTTGCCTTCAAGCTTTCACCAACATAGTCACAATCCTCAAACTTGACCCCCTCTGCTACCACCACGACCCCTTGATCTTCCAAAAATTCCCAAATAGGACCCCTTTCTTTCCCCTTTCACCTCCACCAGCCCAAAATATTGCAAATACGACCTCCTCGAAAGAAAAAAAAACCCAAATACGACCTCCTCGTTGGGAACCGCGCAGCGCACGGTTGACTCTGGCTCGAAGCCAATCCGCGTCTCAACGCTTCGCTCTTCTCCAACAGCTCATGCTACTCTGACCCCGTCAGATCATGTGATGTCTACACGAAGAAACATGAGACAGACAGGATGGATATCGTAGAGATGAGTCATGGGCTCGCTTTGTCACACTACTGACATCTCAGCCCACAAATCGAAAGCAATTCAAGGAATCCTCAGCACTTCTTCATCACCTCGTTTCTCCCACGCACTAGATAATTCTTGGGCGCTATTGCAAGATACGGAGGCATCCTTTAGGTCTAAACCCATGAGGGGCAGGAACTTCCAAGAAGGTGATAATGGCTTATGCACCCTGGAGTCTCGCCTTCTCCAACGTCTGAGTCCTATTTCAACAAAAGGGTGTGTTTTACGCGGTTTTAAATGCTGCCACCACAAAGCCCCAGTTTCTTGCGATAGCGCCAAATTTTGTTAGTAGTGGAAAATTTAGCTCAGACTCACATCACATTCAAATGGTTTCATTCCGGTATGGCTGTTCTGGTGCTCTTCGAGCTCCATTTTGCTGCCGAATCGTGACGTGCACAAATTGCACGGATATGGCCGCTTACGGTCTGCCGCCAAGGTTCTCCCTGAAACCCGTTATCAGAATGAAAAATCGAACAAAAATAGCTACAAATTTGAAAAATTAAAAGGTTTACCATTGGAGTTGATCTTCACATGGTTATTATTGAGCGGATCATGGTTATTGTTAACTTGTGGGCAGAAATTTGACTGGATATTGAAATTGGACACGCTGAAGAGCATGTCCGTCGAGGGGCACACTGAAAAAGATAGACATGGTCCCGCGTTACGTAACCCAGGGCTCACCTCTCGTGCAGACGATGACGGTTTGCCCTGTTTATCAAAGTGTTTTGTTCCGGTAGTCTACAAAGTCAATTCTCGCTTGCCTTGACCAGCCCGACAGTCGCGCGACGGCGACGACGACCACCACGAAATTTTCTGAGCATCAATCAAGGTAAACGCGGAACTCATTCAGCCTCCCCCTCTCTGAAGGAGAGCAGTAAAAAGAAGCGTGGCACAACTATAGCGCTTTCTCGCGATTCCGGCCAAAGGACCTCATCGGTTGCGCGTCTGTCGGGCCGTGATCAATTTCAGGCTGACCATATGACGCTGGGGGGAGAAACCTCGGGCGAAACTCACGTGTTGCTTTCGACTTTGGAGGCGTCGATGGCTCCTCGGCTTTCACTATATCGTACGGATTGTGATGCATGAGATGTGCTTGAATCTCCATGATTCCTATGTATTGTTATCGACGCCACACAACACTATCTCAGCACATCCGCTAGATCTGAAGATGAGAAGAATTGAGCGCTACCTGATAGACAGAATTCACATCAGTACACTTAAAGAGCCTTCAAAGGTAACAAAAACATTCGTGAAGGCGTTGACAAAGCCTCAAAGGGACAAACATGACGTGAGCACGAGCATGAGCAAGAAGATTGAGGCGATCCCACTAATCGTAATGCAACTGTACATGTGCTGCTAGTATTGATCGAGTAAATGAACAATTAGCGGTGAACTGAGTCGTATTGGGTTATCATTGGCAGAACTTGTTTGGGCAAAAATTGGAGTGAGCGCTCGAGAGTTGATATAGACGCCGAGCCACGCCCACTGCCCGCGCGCTACGAGATACGGTAGCGCGGAGGAGACGGACGGCTGGGGGGTGTCTATGTGGATGGATGGCAACTATTGTGATACGGATGATATAGATGGCACGAGAAGCTCCGTGCCACAGTCTCTTACTGGACAGAGTTCTTCTGGTGGAAAAAGCGCCTACGAGATTGTGGAGTGCTTAAGATCGCTGCGGACGAGTTTTCCTTGAAAGTTCAGCCAGATGCGCTATGAAAATGCCAATCAGCGCCTGAAAAGCCGCCTCAGCTCCTGTAATTGATCTCACAGTCCCGATCGTGCTCATCAGCTGAATATCGCATGCTCTATCGAAGTGTAAACTCAATGTCCGCGGAGACCACCATGGGGAAACCCCCTATCTCCCCTCTCCAGTCCCGTACTGTAACAATAGTGTAATGCAAATGTTTGTATGAAGGTGTAACACACGCGAATCATTTCAGTGGTCGAATCTCTCCTCCTCGTACTTCGCCTGCTCTGGTCTGTGTGTGTGAGTGTGTTTCCCAACATCAACCTCAGCTCGTCCAGCTCAACTTATTTCACGCTTTCATAAGTGTTCGTTTTGATTTTTGCGTGTGATTTAAGGCAAGGATAACGCATTTCTGAACTGGTCTTTGTACATGTAGTTCATAGAGAACAACCAATCTGTTGGTGTGATTTCGATGAGATTCGGTTTAAAGGGAAAAGAAAACGCAAAAGCGTTTTCGATGCCGATGTCGCGCCGGTAAAAGCGGCGAATATGTCATCGGCAGAAAGCGAAAGCCGTCGTGCACTCTCTTTTTTCGCTAACGAAACCCGCTTGACGACGGGTCGAACTTGATCCTAGATTGGAATAGCGCGTCGAAAGTTCAGGTTTAGCTGTGTCGTTGAGCGCAGCGCTCGCGATAGGCGCTGATTACGCAACGACTAGCGGCGATGCCCTTGGCAACAACTTTGGCTTGGCCGATTTTAAAATTGCCCCGGAACGCTTCATATTAGCGCACGGGGAATGCGATGGAACTTGGGGGGAGATATCACCCTCCTGCGCCATTCCAAATGTATTCTCTATTTAGTGAAGCACGATCGAAATATTTGTTTTCAAATGTTGTGTCCCGGTTTCTTTAACGATGGCAGAAAGCTTCGCAGTGCCGTTTAGCTCCCCTCCTAGGTCAGATCGTCAGAGCTCCGCGATCATTAGAAGCTAAGGTTTGGCTCAAGCTTACGCTCAGGCTTACGCCTATGCTTCCACACTGGCCTATGCTTAGGCCTGTGGCTAGGTTTACGCTCAGGCTTAGGCTTATTACAAGCAAATGAGATCTTCAGAGGTGTCTAAAATGACCGATCTGAGGACCTGAAGAGCTGAAATGCAACCCAAGGGCGGTACAAAGCGCGTTGCTGCGCCTAAAGGGGTACTAGACAGGACTCGCGGTCGTACCGCTGCTACAACTGCTATTGCTGCTGCTGCTGCTGCAAGTACAGTTCATGGCAAACCTGCACTGGTCGCGTTGTTGCTTGAGAAGGTAACATGCGTGTGTTGCCTGCGGGCGCATTGCGTGACAAACCGGAACAGGTTACGTGCTGCTTTCACTAATTTCGCCTGCTCGAAACATCGTCGTCATTCGTACAGGGGCAAGGCGTGTTCCCCAGACGCTGCATGAAAACCTTCTTGATGAACGGCCACGCCTGTCAACCCCCCTTGCTCATGTTCTGAGAACGTTTCTACTGTGTATAAGAATATCAGAAAGATGAGAACGATGTGCCGAGTGAAACAATGCGAATTGGTGGCTAGATCATCTGGGTAAAGCGACGAAACTTCTTTGCAGTACCCATAAAGGATAAGGGCATTCGCGCCAGATGTGAATAATCGGGATCCGCGGACATATGACTGACTGGCGCTCAGTCCTCCGCCACCAAAAGACGCCGTAAACGTTAGCCATGCGATGCGATGATACTTCAACCTTCCGAAAATCATGTGAAATTTACCATTATCGATCGATCACACTGATATGATGGGGTGAAGAATGCGGCAATGGGCGCGATGGTAATCACCACCACCCACCCACCATCACAGCAATCAAGGTGAATGGTGTGAAAGTACCAGTGAACGTGATCATATTGGAAGAAAAAGGAGAAACATGAGAAGAGGATTAAATGGCGGAGGAAAGTTCATCAGAGGATAGCTTATAGTGCGTAAAGGGTGCCGAGAAATCCGATACAGTACTGGGAAGTAGCCGGCCGCGCCACGACTAGGACCAACTGTCCCTTGCTGCTGCGGCGGTCCGCCCACCACCACCCGAATGCTTCGAACCAACAGGCCACTTGGAGTTGGAATCAAATAGCAAATTCAATAGCTAGTTGTAAATGAAAATCGAGATTATAAATGAAGAGCTGATAAACATGTCGGAAAGAGATTAAGATTTCAGGTAGGGCTAGAGGGCAGAAACGGAGGGTTTCCAAAAGACTCGTAAGGACCGTAACTTCTTCAGGGACGGCTAAGAAATGCTGTCCACTGTCTCGTGATTTTTATTGAAAAGCATGTGCGTATGAGAGAGAGAAAGTGCCGAGGCGAGGAAGAGAATCACAAGTCAGGTCGTTATTCGCCATCGCGTAGGCGTGCACTCGCGGATCGCCAAGAAATCGAAAGCAGACGGCAAAAACGCAAACGCATCGCAGTTGCCAACATAATTTATCTCGTCATATCTGATCAATTCAATCAAAACGGACTCGAATGATAAGTACGGAGACCTGCAACCCAACCCTGAACTATGCCCAAAGGGCTTCATCACAGTGAAATGCTCTGAATGAATAGCCACAGGTGTAGTGCGAGTATTCCGTGGGGAATAGGTCCGAACTGAAATGAAGCAGCATACTGTAGAGTGCGATGCCTATGGCTCGGGGGCGGTTTATGGTAGTCTCGGCAGTGGCGGCGGGCTGGACACACACACGGGCGAACAGGCGCGCGGCATCATCAATCAGGCAAAGAGGAAAGAGTAGAGAGGTATGGTGTGAGGGGAACGACGACCGAGATAGAGAGGGACGGAGAGCAAGAAAATGAGAAGAAAAGCAAGAAAAATGTGCACTGGTTGGATGTTCCGGAAAAGAAGCACCTCCAGCTGCAGGCGACACAACTCGCCGAGACAGCACAGCAGATTGGCAAAGTTTGAAGATGGAGGAGTCTCGGCGCAACTACCATAAGGCTATATAAAGCATTATGGAGTAAATCGCCTGAATCAGGCTAATGGAGGAAATCTACAAAACTGCAAGAGTCGCTGGATTTCTGATAAAAGAGCTTGCTCCCCTTTAATGACTTATATCGGTCATTCAATGCAGCTCTGGCACTCAATAACAGCCGTCAGTTGGCAGCACAACGGCGCCCGTTGAACAGCAAGGCGACCTGCTCACAGCTTCACATTCACCGAACAACATTCCTTCGAGAGTTTGACTAGATATGCGTGAAATCGCAGCGATTCACTGTCGTCGCGATTTCCCCGGCCAATGCGGCACGCCTCTGAAGTACTTGGCAGCTTTAGCGCGGCGATTTCGCGGATCGCTCCAAGACAGATGAGCTGGACAGGTGTCGTGAGACTGAATTCAGATGTCGTGCCGACGCAATTAAAGGACCGACACACACAAATACTGTGCGCGGCCGATCGCGAAACGATACGAGGGATTGTGATTGTGTCGCGTAGTGCTTTGCAATGGGAATAAATGGACGAGATGCCGACGGAACAGTTGCCGTCGTCGGCTGATTCACGACCAACGAAGTGCCGTCACAGAACTCTGCCGGCATCGACCTGTGTGCCGATGGCAGCCTACTCGGCTGTCATAAGCCCCAGCCGAGACAACTCTCAGCCAGCCCTGAATTTCAGCACAGCCAACAACAGACAGTCAGGTGGAACGACATGGCCAATTATCGATAACTTGAAAGGTAAATGGCTGAAAAACAATACCTATGACAATGAGATTCAGGTAAAACACATTCATAATCGATAGTGGTAGCACACGTGGGCGGTAACGAATCAACACACACACACACTTCGCCTGGGAATGGAAAGTCGGCTGGAACCGGAAGACGGCGAAAACGAAAAGATGGTATCGTGTTTGGAAAAGGCGGTAAGCTTAGAGCGTAGAGGTCGTCGGGCGCGGCACCAGCAGCAGCAGCAGCAGACGGCAACAGTCTCTACAGTCCGGCCCTCGTCTAGAACTGGCTTCAATCAGGCCACGAGCCCAGCCCTCATCTGGAGTGTCGCGACACTTTCGCCTTGAAAGCCCGCATGAAACTGACACTCTCCTGATCATAAAATTGCCCGTGCAGGGAAATTCTTTGAGGCGTCGTGAAACAGACTAAGGGGGGGGGGTCTTGGAAACGTCGCCAGTTCTTAAACTTCCCAAAGTTTGCCGTCTCATAACAGAGATACGTGGTCAGGGAGTGCGTAAAGGTCAGTGACGGTTTTGCCTGATGCCTATCGCAAACCGCAATCGAACGCTGCAAGGGCACGTCATGCAGCAGAGTAAATGGAAAACTTTTCAAACAGTTTAAGTAGTAAGAACTTCATAGAAGTGATTCAGTAACTGTTTACAGTCAGCTGAAGTTGCACCTGCTCAGCAGGACCATACTAATCCAAATTTTTACATTTTTACTGCATTTCCGCTACTCTAAACTTCACCGTTACCAGTATCCTATTTCTTCTACGTGCTCGTTTCATTATTATCGCACGAGAAGAGCATCTCACATCTGGCTTGGAACATTATGAGTAATAATAATGAGTGCCAGATGAGAAATTGCCGACCGTCGGGAAACTCGGCGTGAGGCACTTCACATATTCGATATTTTATGCCTTTCGACTACTGGTAATCCATAAGTAATATGGAGAATGAGTAACAGACTACCTTACTGCAAAGAAATGGGGGGATATGGTAGAAGGATTAACAGCTGCACGAACGGAAGCGGTTCCATAGGCTCTACGAAGTTCTCACAAAATTCTACTTTGCAATAAAAAAGTAAAAAGTAAATATTCAAAATCCTGAGAAAAAATCATGCAAAATAGCTGCTGATAAGCAAATTCATTAGCTAAGCCATCCAGTCGGAAGTTAGCTCCGATAAGAACGATCAGGTCGATTTATGGAATCGAGGCGGTAGATGAGAGAGAGTGAGCGCGGAGTGAAAGGGGTAAGAGGGACAGCGCGTTATCTCCTCATCTGCCAAAGACCAAGTGTCGATAGAAAAAAACAAAGAAGTGCCCCTCGATCGATACAGTTTTCTAACAATAACCGTACTTACCATACAATTGTCCTCGAATATTTTATCCGGTGGGTAAACGGTACCGTAGACTGGTGGCCAGCCTGGCTATGCTTCTGGATGTCGTCCGTCCCGGAAGTTCCACTTCAAAAGGTCCACATGCTGCGAGTAATTGGTCGAACTTACCACACTGGCACGATTTCAAAGCAATCGGAATCTTGTGAGAAACTGATCAATGTTCCGGGATCATGTTTACGACATCGTGAACCTGCGCCGACATGCCAAAGCCGGCTTTCACCGTCAATGGGGCTTCATGTATATCGTCGTTGACGTCTTCGGCTTCACCTAAGTTGCTTCTTCATCAACGCCATCGTTCTCGTCAGGTCACGACCAGAAAACGCTGTCTAGGTGAATCCGCGCGAATCAAAATATCGCCGGTAAAAGCTCGTTCCAATGCCGACCGTTCTAAGATCGCAGCCTCAAACGTGTAATGCTCTCAAAAACGGAAAATTTGCCGTCGAATCTAACCGTATGACCTTTGAAGGTTCACGCCTACAAATTTAGCGTTTTTAGAGACTTAGGTTCCATAGGTTGATCTGGCTCTGACCTCGTCTTACGAGGACGATGCCCACAGTTCAACCGGGACGATGTGGGACCCGAGCAGTTGCCGTGACGCTGTAGTCGTAAATCGCACCAGTCAACGTTCCGTCATAAATGCACAGCTCTAGTCTGGCAAATAAAACAAATGGGCTTTCCGGATTGATTACCATTCTTTCTAGGATGAGGAGAGAAATCGAAACAGACGCGTCACATCGACCTCTAACCTTTAAATGGTAACCATACATCGCCTTGCCATCATCTTTAATGATTTACTGCTGTCTGCACGGCTGACCCCCCCCCCTGCTCGTTACGGTTCTGACACGGAAATCAAAAAACGATGAGCTTCACAAGTTCGCCGCCACTCTTCGACACATGCATATACTTCATTAAGCATGGAGCATGTGAGACGGCAACCTGGTCATGAGACCCGCTCATTACCGTCTGGGGCAGGTTTTTTCCGTCATCATCATCATCATCACCATCACCAGCATCACGGAACGACCCAAGTTCAGTGACTTTGGCTTTGAATGGCCTTGACGCTGTAGGTGTGAGCTGCCGGTGTGTGCGTGTGTGGTTTGCGCTCAGTCGGTATTCTTACCAAAGCGCCATCTTCAGTGGCATCAGTCGTCGTCAACAGACTCAGCTAGGTCGATTTATCATCGCTCACCTTCACCACAAACGGCAGCAGCACCTGATTTGTTCAACTACCGTCATTTACCTGCCTCGTCTACTGACAACGGTCGCCCCGTCCATTTCCCCACCCATCCACCCACCCACTTCTAATGCCATCACCCGCCTCGCTCTTGCCCCCTCCGCCTTCCATCTAACTAACAGGTTATTGCCGAGACAGTTCGGGGCGAGAAATCGGTTGAAAAGTGACTGCACGCAATTAATTCACCAACGTCGACACGTCAAGAGTATCGTTCACTGAAATTCTTCTACGGGTTTTTCGCCAGGGGAAACCGTAATCGTCCGCGCCGAGGGTACCAAGATGATGGCCCGAGAGGGACAGAGAGTTATGAAGGCCGTTCTTGAGTGATAAAATCTATACCTAAAACTATGTTTAGGCTTTCAGAGCTTAAAGACTTTGAAAATGCTTGATATTCAGGTTTGAAAAGAGATGGGTGCACAGTTCATGATACTAAATCTTGTACTGCAGTAGGCAAACAAGTAGACAATCTATCAACTATCGAATAAAAACAACTTTGCAAAGACTTTGCCACCAGAGCTACCGGGTAACCCAATGCCATATACGCAAAATGAACTCTAATAATCCTTACCAGTAACGACAGGAAGTTTTCAGACGAAGGGTCATCGTTCGTAGTTGAAAAAAATTATGATCGATTACTTCCTGATGAGTACTCACAAGGTGAAATTTGTTCGACAAAATATGTTCTTTTTCTATTATCTACTAAGCCTTAAAGTTGAGACCAAAGTATTGATCGAGTAGGTCAAAACAAAAATGAATCAAGGAATAAACATAGGCGATGAAAACTTGCCACAAGTCGATTTTAACGGTGTCTAGGCGGTCAACCAGGCAGAATGATATTCACCATCCAGCTGTTATGAGTTTAAGACGAGGACCGAAATCGATTGATTTTGAGGATCTCGTCGAGTCTCGACGGGGGAGGGGGGATGCCGCTCTCGCGTTGAAGCAGCAAAAGTGCGACACATTCGCGTGGCTGAGATTGCCTGGCAGTCTTGTTCCTACCAGCGCTTTACTGGTCTCCTTTTGTGGAGCTTCCGTGACGAGGTTACACGGTTTCCCTATCGCCAACTCTCCAGACAGAATAGAGTATGTCTTCTGGATACCGTAATCTCGAGACACCTGATATGGTTACGGTATGCTCAATGGAACAGCTGTTGTTTCTTTAAAAAGTTCAGGATGTTCAGTTCAATGGCTTATGTTCACAGCCTCTTCAAGATCAATGAGAGCCTTGTCGGAGAGAGAGAGAGCTTCAAGCTCGAGCTAATCATTGTGCAGCGCAGCAATTTTCCCCACTGAAACATTGCACGGCCACGCGGGTCCCCCGCCCGCCATATATTTGTTCGGTTCTTCAGCACTGAAGGGCAGCGCTAAGCGTGTCGGGGGGAGAGCCCAGTGGAAGCAAGCAATATTCCCACGATGCGCTGTAATTTCCCACGATCGTTGTGTAAAATACTAGAACACACATAATTGTAATGTCACTGTAAAGAGGAGGGGGCACGACAAGTTTAAAAGAGCGTCGACCGAGTGTGTGTGTGTGTGCACATGACACCATCACAAAGGTTTGCGATGCGATCGCGGTCATTCAGTTACGCTGCAAAAACCACCGACCGACGTCTCACACCTCATCCACTTCTCACTTTCTTATATACTCAACTAATTAAGTACTTTCAAGTAATTTCTGCCTTATAACCCAGTCATAACCTAACCTTGGTGATCAGCAGGTCAATGTCATAGTAAAGTTTTTAGTTCAGGCATACTACGATAACGTTTATTCTGTGTACAATAATTTTGGGTTAAAATGGCGTAGTGGCAAATGGCGCCACTCAACACGATCATGGTCCAGGGATCAATTCCTAGATCGCTGGACCATACAGGCTAACGAAGCCTCCCACCTCAGGGGGTCAAATAAGTCCTACCAAGTTCTTTCTTGAAGCCAAGTTCATGAAATTGATTAGCTCCGGGGATTGAGGTAGTAAGATTCGTCTGAGGAAGCAGCTAAACGTGCCATTTCACTTATTTTTCGCAAAGGTTTTGTCCTTTTTTTAAATTTTACATCGTCTGGTTTCCGCGAATCATCGTATAGGACAAATTGCATCCAAATGACGCTACGATTTAGAATGGAAGCATAATGCATGGCGCAGAGCAATTAATCGATATCGGCCACTCTCTTGTTTTCGGTAAAAAATCTGGTGTTATTATGACGCTACTGAACAGTTAGTGGGCCATAAGTGATAGTATACTTGGGTTTGGTTTTTGTAGTGGATTGGTTTGCAGCAGATGCGACTTCGCTATGAGATCGAGATCCACAGGATCGAGTCCCAGCACGGCCAAAGGAGGCTACCTACCTCCGGGAACGCTACGTATTGCCGGATCGACATTAGTACTTTAATCGACATGGGTATTTCGGCGTAATGTGGGTTGGGGGGGGGAGCCGGTAACGTAGGGTCAGGATTACGTCAAAGGTAACTTTTAGGACTAACCATAGATCGTAGAGGCGAAGAGGGACTCCGCGGTTTGCAGGCAACTCCTTTTTCTCCGGAGTTCGATCCTATCCGTAAGCTTAGTCCTAGAGGCTTCCAAAAGACTGCCCCTCCTTGGCCCACTGCGCCGACATTTCCTCATGGTCATTGCGTGAGTCTAATACTATTAAGTTTGCGCCCTAGCCGTGCAGGAACCGATTTTGGGCGCTATCGCAATATAAGGGCGCATCCTATAGGACAGCTAGGGAAAAAATAGGAATTCTGGGGAGAATAAAATGCTGACACAGGAAAATGAAAACGGTTGGCGTACGCTGGAGCCTCTCCTTCCCCGCGTGGGGCTTAGCCCGACAAAAAGAACATGTTTTACGCGATTTTCAATGCAGCCCCCATATCTTGCGATAGCCCTCGGTTTTATAGCCCACTCACTTTACCCCATTGGTACTTTTTATTTTCAAGTTCTTGTTACTACTCGATTAGTTTTCGCTTCCATGAATCACCTGTCCCATCAGTACAGATACAGCACTGATTCTCCACATGGGATGGACTGTACAAGCTGTATGATGTTGGACCCATATGTATGATGGGCTAGCGGCTGTCACCCAGGCATGGCCGTTAACGAACAGCTCCCTTCGGGCTGCTCTGCTACTGGGCGCAGCGCTGATTTCAGTGCTGACCTGATTAGCTATTGCCTCCAGTCACCTGGAAAGAGCTGTTGGTGAAGTCAACACTCTTTCCAATTCCACCAATATCCCCAATAAAGCACCCTGTAATTGGGAAGTATATGGCCCCAGAGCAAAGTTATCCTTGTCACATGCAGCCTCGAGCTCATATGATGTGCTCACGTAATCAGATATAGTCCCATAACCTTTGAAAGGCCCATTTACCGTTCACACGATCCGAGGATCAAGTTCTGCTTCGGATCTCGCCTAGAGCAAGCCTACCATTTCGTCGGTTGATTCGTACCAGATTTGCTTGACAATATTCAACCGCCATCTGCTCGCTAGCTCCGCTAATTCTTTACTGGCCAATTGCACCCAAGATGCCCTATTATTTGAACGGAAGTGCAATGCATGGCGCAACTCACAAAGGTTTGTCAACTTTGGATGTTTCTTCCCTTCCATTGACTGAATGATAGCACCACATCAAACTGCAGAACATTTTAAGAATATTTATCTCGATATTTTTTGATGGTTCACCCTGAAAATTCACTTTGGTCCTGGATTGGAACTTTTTTTCGATTGCGTTTTTTAATAAAATACTCCGTAGAGATAACCGATATTTGAGTTACAAGCTGTGGCAAAAAACCCCGCGTTGCGCTTTCCTCGGACCAGATTTCACTTATAATTCCCCTCCCCCTTTTCACTCGACTAAATAGTGCAGTTTGTGGTGTTCTATGTATATCTCAGTGCATTGTAGATCGACTTGAGCTTCTACAGCATTGCAAAGGGTAGTGAATAAGAAGAGAGTAAGAAGTAAAGAGAAGTAAAGAAGTAGTGAATGGAACAGCTGGTAGCTATCTGGAAAATCAGCCATTTAGCCCATATCTGTACCCCACGCTCATGTCCTTAAGGGGGGGGCATTCAAAACAGGGCCGATGGTAGGTAAAATTAGAGCTAAACCAGCTAAGGAGAGGAACGCCAGGGAAAACACAAGCTGTTCACATGCTCCCCAGGATCCCTTCCGCTCCCTGAGGCTTAGTACCAAGTACAGCAATTGGCTCGCTCACTTGGATGTCCCCCCCCCCTCCTAAGGAGATAGGCGCCCTAGAGCCGTGCGCAACGCTCTGAGAAAGCGTAAAATTAAAGCGCGCAGGCTCACTTCCTCGAGATATTACCCTGGTACATCGGCTGGGTTTTGCGAGGTCTGGTGAGTGACAGTACGCGTGTCGACTTCTAATTACCCGTTTGTTTGACTTGTTCTACCTGCCAAACCTGTACATGGGTTGTACTTACATTGAACTTGAGACTCTACTGGCTCCTTAGACTAATCGGCGCTAAATGAAGCGCGATAATTGGCTCGAATCAGTTATCTACTTCTGATGAGATGCCCTTCCCACCCCATACTATTTCAGAGACATTCAAGAGTGTTTCCAGTCGAGGCCATAAGTTTAAATGGATGTCAGTGTATTTGCCCCTCTATATTGGTTTTGTGACAGCATTCAATCTCAAACAAGTGGATTAAGGAGTCTTGGAGGGGACCGATCTCGTAACACGTGCAGCTATCTGTCCAAGCTCTCAGCTACTCCACCATCCCGATAATACCAATAACAATTAAAAATTAACAATAATATTCAATATTGTGAGAATGTTAAGTGCTGGCATGTAAGTAAGATAATGGAATAAAAAGAACCTGAATAGTGGAAATTCAAAATCGCAAAATCAGTTACTACTCATAGTAGAGGGGCGAAAAAACGTACAGAATAAAAGATAGAATAGACGGTTTGCGGTGCTCTTACCGAACAGAAAGAGTATATTCAAAGGATAAGAAAATAATATGAATGATGTCGGTAAACGAATAGTACACAAATTGCAAAATACACAAATCTACAACCACCGTAATATCGTATGTCGAAATAATTGATGGTAACATAGTTAAAAGGCAGAAATCATGATGTAAATAGGCATGAGATTGTCGACATTTGTGCAGGCAAAAGATGCGAGAAAGAAAATTGTACGGAGCTCAAGAATATAGTGAAGATTTGTCGGAGGATGACAGAGAACGTGTAGTGTGTACGGTGTACTCGGAGTGTACAGACAGCCGGGGCTTCAGTGGTCCCGAACCGGCTCGAGAGGTACTAGAGCGGCGCAAATATGTTCAACGGAAGCCGTTTGAAATTTCTAGCCTCCTCGTCCTGCCATCGACGCTGTCATCATGCCCGTTATCATCTTCTCAACAACCATTCGGCATTTCGATGATATGACCCCCACTATGGCCCTGTCTACACCTTTACGAATCGCTTCATTCGTAAAAGGTGGGTCGCTCTCGGTGCATGCTTTTACTCAAGGGAAACCTTTTCTTGGAAACATATTGAAGGGAAAAACTGTTAGAAAATGCAATCGTTACAAAATTCACAAGTTTCTTTGATTAAGGTATGATTAATAAACGATGGATGTGTATTGTGTACACATGCGGCTAGGATGACAGTTCAGGTCCTGGCACTAGATCTCCGATCCAGTCCACGCAAAATGTCCACGAAATCATTTCTTGCTCATCGATATTTTCAATTTTTTTCTGTACTTATCAGTACCCTCTCAAAACACCCATACCCTGAAGTTTATGTGTCTGAAAATTGGACATCACGTCCCCAAAATCTGCCCACATCACTTCTTAAAGGGGGATTGAATACGACCTTCCTCCCAACCAGTACCACTACTAGCCTCCGGAAAAGGTCTTTGAGGGAATGCTCAATTTTGTCGAGACGATTTTTTTGTATGATATAGAGGAACGAGCATGGAACACATAACTGTAGTTTTTTTCCTCCTGCGCGGCCCTCTGAATACTAAAAAGGGGTTGATGGAGTGTGTCGCTGGTTCGACCACGCGCGACAAATGTTTCTTTTGGCAGTTTCGGCGTGGAGTTCCACAATTCGCAAAAAAATGGCATCAGCGGACACAACCCATGTCATATCTGTAATTAGGACCATCAGCAACCTTTAGGTGCCGACTATAGCAACTGGTTAAGAAATTTAAGAGCGTCAGTTCCTCAAGAAATTTTTCTTCGCTTTTTTTCTATCCAGAGGGTCGCTCAGATAAAATATGACCCACAGTTTGTGTTCGCATACCTTTATGTCATCGGCAAAGACCGTCTAAGAAAGCTGGAAATTTTCCTGAAACCTCCCCTGGTAAGGAAGCCCTCGTACGCCCCCTCTTCCACCCCCGACTAATACCTCACTTTCATGGCTAGCTATAGTATGTATTCGGTTCTCTGTTTGATTCTGAGGCCAGCTGATTACTCCGCCTAGTTTTCCTCCAAAACGACCTCCGAGACCCCGTGGGGGAGAGGGGAGGGGAGGGAAGAGAGTTGTGGATGCCTGAAGTAACCTGAAGAAACTGCAATGTTCAATTTTTAATTTCATTTTATTACATGCTTAGCAACACTTAGAATTTTAGCCATTTCTTCATCTTTTTGAAATTCATGTTAAAGTTAAACCCAGAAAAAATTGCTCCCTCCCTCCTTCCTCCCATAACAAGAACTCGAATCGACGCTACGGTTAACGGAACCGGCACGTTAAGAACCCAGTATTCACAGAGGTTTGCGACTTTGACATGCTAATTGCTCCCCATACATCATGGGAAGAGTAATTCTTTGTCACCAAGGAAATGCAATTGATTTGTTGTTTCTGAATACTTTTAGAGAGATGTTTTTCTCCTGGTGACTTTTGCTCGAGTCATTTCCCACAAACTCGGCGCTCGCTCCAGCATCCACCACGCTTCTGTAGGAATTGGTGAGGGCGGTGAGAGGTGAAGTAACCCAGGTAGTGATCCCATGCTATACAGCTTACAGTAGCAAGCTGAAAGCATGGACTAGGGAATAGACCACTCGTGCTGTCATTTAAAGGCAAGAGCCTTACGATGAAAAGGCAGTTCATCAGAAATCAAAGTGGTCAATGGCAGAGGACCAGCAAACCATGAGCAACGGCCCAGAACCCGAGAAATGCGACCTCTTTTTTGCCTGTCGATTTCCACGCGACTTCATCGGTACTGCTCTCTTCAACGTTAACGCTCTCTGCGTTGAAAGCGCTAGAATCAGACGCGAGAGATTGGCATGCCGCACGCGAGCGGGCGATTGGTGGCACGTGGCCTTAGCCCTCGCTGCGAACTTGTCTATTCGGTAGGTATAATTTCCTCGCCCCTTCTCTGACCTTTGACCTTAATCTCCTTTAATTAAAAGCTGGCAACATCCTAATCTGGCTCGTTTGCCATATGAGGCAATCTATTCAGTATCCTGCTTACAGCTTTCTCAATGTGGGCTGATACCTCCCCCATTTGACCGAATCTTAGTCCACTTTTTGATTAATATCTCCTGGATAATAGCATTTTCCTTTTTATGCATGCACGTAGCTATATTTAGCCGCACATGATAGGCTTGCTCAGATCGCCGCTGTACCGAGGCAGCAGTTGGCCATTAGTTTTAGTTATGATCTAATGCTTTCACTTGTCTGAGTAATCATCATAACACCTAACGAGACAGTCGTAACAGCGCTTTTTGGTCTCGACCATAAAAAACTAAAGACGCAGGCGCAATTGCTCGTGCGGATACGTTCATTTCGCTGCAGACTATTTGTCTGACGGGAAACCGCTTGTCACTCTCTTAAGCTCCGTTCTGACTCAAAATACGTTTGAGCGTTGTTAATTCGATGATCAGCAGGTGCTGGGTCTACTTTTGACCCTTTCACTAGAACACCCGACAGCCGTTAATACTAACCAGCGCAAAATCCCCTGACGGCCTCGTCGACCCTCGTCGGCATTGCCCGCTCCACATCGGGTGAAATGTGACTCGCCACGGCTGTCGGGAATCGCTCCTCGTGGGGGGGGGATGAGTCAACATGATTCTTCATCTAGAGGGAAACTTCTGGGAAACTGATTCCCATTCCCGCAAGATAGAGACTGCACAAAGTCTCTGACGTCGCCACCTGTTTTCCTTCATGCTCGTTCATGTCGAGGGTTCCGCGACCGGTTTCAGAAATTTCCCACATCTACTTACCACAATTTCCTGATATGCCTGTCGCCTATGCAAAAAATTATTAATGAATTTCCTTTGGAAAACCTGTAGTGGCCCAGCGGCTGAAATGATGACCATTTTCCGGACCAAACCACTTCAAAGTAGAAAAAGGATAGAAGACTTAGAGGACTGAAAAACATCGTGACGACTCATAAGAAGAATTAAGCACTTGGCCGTGAAAAATACTTCGGCGCACATCACACAAATAACATTCATCTAGAATCTTAGACTTGTTTGGGGATATGATAATGGGGTGTCTCTCAATAGGGGAGCATGTTGTGCTACAGCTACTACCACCTATCAAAATTCCAATTTTTGCAAAGTGAAGGAAATCCCAGGGGTTTGTGAAAAATCTCGTATCCCGCCCCGGAGTTTCCTTCCTTTACTAACACTTGGATTATTTTAAGCGATATGAGCTGCCACACCACATGCCCCTCCCCCTAATATTGGATGAGGGCCTAATAATGCATAAATTGGTCACCCTGCTGAGGTCGACCTTGTAATCAGTGGTCCGGTGTATGAGAATCCTATCGCCGAGCGGATAGTTCCAGGGGAAAAATTCTGAGTACATGCCGAAAAGTTTACCTATCTAGTGATTTTTGCCTCATTATTTTTGAGGACCAGCGAAATACCTTTTTTTACACGTTCATTTTTTATAGGAACAATTCGAAGATGCGTCGATGATGGTTTTGGTGCGGTGAATGCTCAACAAGAAACTGGGTGTCAATTTGATTGAAATTTAATAAGAGAGCAAAAAAAACCGTTAATCACGCCCTTGGGGTAGAGAAAAGGCTTGCTTGGAAGCGATCTTTGCAACTGTTGGCTGCACGCCATCAACCGAAGCGTTCATCAACTCTCGCCACCCTGACAAGGAAAGCCCTTCAGGAACGCCATGGTCATTCAGGATGAGATATGCATTCCTATATGCGATTTTGAATGCTGAAGTATGGCTCTGAAGTCTGCTGAACGGTTCTCTGGACAAAGTTATAAAGTTGCAAAGCGCAGCGGTCATGGTGCGCGCTCTCAAGTAAGTGCTCGTGGGATCGGTTCCTTTGCGGGTTTACTCCTTAGTTTTGAGCGTAATATTTTTAAAAATACTTTTACAATGCTCGCTTGCCTATATTCAGCTGTCCGGAACACTGCCGCAGTGCTCTACCGCTTCACAATCCCGTTCAGAAAATCGTTTAACCGGTTTGAAATGCATATCTTAGGTCAGCGTTTCGAGACATATAGAAATATATATCCTCATCATGAACGGTTACGACGAAATGGGCCTTCACTTGTGGGTTGTGCCGGATTATCCTTTCCCACGTGCCCTAAACGGCCTATCCGTTGGAATAAGCACTAACGACGCTCCAGGCAACAAAGCCGATGCTCTACTCTCGTTGGCCTTTGCGGCATCAGCTGGAGGAAGGTTGGCTGGGCTTACACTGGTTAAAGTCCTGAGCCTCAGACAGCCTTTCCAGGCAAGCGGCATGCCCCAGGCACGCACCTAAGGGGGGC
>MU869220.1:0-10446 GCA_036418205.1 Ostertagia ostertagi
TCTTTTTCTTTGTATTCCCACATGTCCAATGAAAAAAGTATCAGAAGGGAATGCAAAGCTCGTAAATGGTGAGGTCAGTAAGTGTTTTTGCTGAAACAGTAGAGACAAAAATGCTCCTGATGTCCATTGCTACGATTCTTGAAGGAATTCTTATCGAAAATTTGTTGCATTCTCTCCTAAATGAATATGTCTGTTGTGGTCACTAGAGACAGCATGGACAGCATACAAAGTTTCACGGTCGAAGATTCAGTTTCCGAAGAGAAACAAACTTATGAAAAAAAACTAGACCCTATGGACGGTCGAAGGTAGGTCGCGCGGCGCCAAAGGCGGGGCATGGAAAGAAGTGCGCCTTGGGGCGGCCACGTATCAGGCGACATTGAAAGAATCGGGTTAAAGCGTTGATTTTGGAGAATAGAGACAAAACAATCGATAGAATAGATGCAGTAGAAGTGTGAGATGTCAGTGCAATAAGTCAAAAGGTCAAAAAGAGTTTCTAGTGACAGCACTGCCCAGTGGAAGCGTTCCCGCCGCCAGCATTTGTGACAGATGTCCGGCGGGAATTCGAACTAGCAGTCCTTTCGGTTTTTCGAATTGTTTACCAAAACAAATGCAATTTTTTGTTCTTTTCGTTCTTATCGTGAACGATGGGTCTCAAGCCAGTGATTTATGGGTGAGATAGAATCATGACTTTACCGGGAAGGTTTTCTTCAATAAATTGTGCGTTTTCATGACAATTGCCCGCTTTTTTTATAGAAATTCCAGTGTAATACCCCTGATCACTTTCACGTATTGACCATCGATGAAATTACTTTGTAATGCTCATGTTTTTAATCATTTACTACACGAAATCCACAGATGTGAGGTGTGGCGGAGACGCTCCTGAAGTCGCGCTCGCCCCGCACGACTTAAAAACAAAAAATGCGCGTGGTGGATGTGTTAAAAGTGTGATCACGGTGGATCAACGTGTGCGGTTTTGATGACGTCATTGAACGCCGTTGGTTGAAGGGCACTAAGAGGATCGTCAGCACATCTTCATGCCATAGGGTTGTCCAACGTCATCCAAACGCGTAACTCTCCGGTCATCGTGGACATGTCACATCGAATCTCCAGGGTCTATTCCTCTTTCGATATTTTCCATAAGAGCGGCGTAGAGTGCTGTATGCTATACGAAGTTATTACGAGTGTACCAAATGGAAAAATATTACAGGTGTGTTAGCCGTGGATAACGCGATATCCGGTAGCAGCGACTACGGCGTTTTATCCCCGAGTGACAAAGGGTAAGTTTTTAGTTCACATTTTTGAACAGGAAAATTTAATTGCGTGGCTGAAATGTCCAGTAAAAAAAAGAATTTCGCTGGAATATAATTGCTTACAGTGGTTCTTGTTTATTCTTTAAATTCGTGTGTTAGTGTCTTTTCTGCTTGGATGTTAATGGACCTGGCATGGTCAATTTCCTATTCACACACTCAGGGCCAATCCCGATAGAATTGTAAAAGCATTCAGTAATCAACTGAGCGGGATAGTCTGAACAAAATGAAAGCAAAAAAGCCCCTTATCGCGCAACGAACAGCCCTATCCATCTTGGGGATAGTGGGTGCGAACGAGTTTTCGCTTACGGCTGCTCCAAATGCCTACTACCAATGCCAGTCGCAATGCTAGCGCTGCAACAAGCGCGGGCTTGCGCCAGTAGTGGCAGTCGTCAGCAAAAGGCGAGACTTGGCAGGCTAAGATGGTTGATAACGGTCTATTGATGACTCTTTGTCCGTTGCCGGCCGCACTGAAAGCCGCAAGCTACGGCATCAACGCTTGTGCGCCTCTACCATGATCGGGGATGGAAGAGGTGAACATGCCCAATCCGAGACCGTGCCTTTACAAGCAGTCAGGAGGAATAGATTGGTTCACCACCAAGAAATAAATGTGTCAGTGGAAGCGTTTAGCGGGGCGGGAGATGTGGCGGCGAAAGATTTACGAGTTGCAGCATAGCTAAGCTCCAAATCTAAAATTGACCCCACCTCCAAGCGATTCCGCTTCCAAATAAGATCACTGACTTTTGCAATATACTTCTTATTATCGTTCAATTTTGAGTGTATTTCTTATCAAACTGCTGTTGTAGTCTTTGTGTATCTTCTATCGAAGAGCCCTCCCGAGACATCTACTTTCAAACCGTGAACTCGTTCACACCCAATAAACAAAATGAGGGTATCGTATCGCGGACTTTTGCCATTATTTTCTGGTTTTCTCTCCACTGTCGCACCATTCCGCACCACTACTTGCATGATTGATGGACATCAAATCACTGTACTCACTGCCATTGGGCTCATTAGCCGATTATATTTATGTCATGTTCACTAGCAATGCACGTACACTTTGATAGTAGGCGGCGTCTACACTACGACTTGTACTGCTTTGCAGCGAAGGGTATGGATCTTAAAAGCGCGACAAAGCGTGAACAGCGACCCACTCACCGTCTAGGCAGCATCGCTGCCGCGCGCGTCAACCGCCATCGAAAGCTCTCGAAGGACTACTCAAGACGCAGCTATTTTCGCTGATAAAGTCGATAAAAAATATGGACAATTTAGATCATTGTCGCTGTCGGATCCGTTATCGGACGATTTCGAGTCGCTGAGCACGTTCCCATCCACGACCAGCCAATCATTCTCGTTGGCTAATTTTGAGGAGTACGTTCTAATCTTTGTAGAAGTGATATTTTCAATATGTATAATCATACAGACAGGATTCAAAATTTACTACTTGCGAATCATACGTCAAAACTCATAAGGAGTCTTTTTGACGGGGCATTGGTGCGCTGCTTCTCCTTTACGCTAATATAGATCACCAAGATCTTCTTCGTTCTTTAGCAAGCTGTTCACTGAGCCGGTGCTAACAATGCTTACACTCTTACATTGAATTTTTACGCTGCCTCATGGGTTCTCCTCAAAAACTTCACGGCTAATTAACCCACTAATTAATTGCCTTGACCCACGTCCTTTAATTATGAATCCTCTATCACAAGCATAAGTAGTAATAGTGTATCGCATCTCAAGCACCTCTAAATTTGATCTCTCGTCCTTCTGTCGCCTGTTGTCGTCCTTACGTCGTCATCTCTCCATCTCGCTTCCTTTCGTTTTTGTGATTTCGTACATCCATTTCAATTACAAGTAGAGGTCACCACCGCGGTTCCATCGCTTTTCTTGGCTACCCGACAGGAGACCCGTCGCGCGGCTAGAAGAGACGCAGACGGGTCAGCGGACGAGTCGCCAGCGCGTACTGCAGTGATTTTACGTCAAGTTAAATTGAATGTCAGACGTCGCGCTGCGACTCGTCCACTGACTCTGCCTTCTTGCCGCGCGGCGGGCTTCCTGTCGGGTACCCGACCAACAACAATTCATCGTACCCACTACTCTTACATTAGCTCTGCTTCATAGAATTTTATATTTATTTTTTATTTTATTATTTTGTTATTATTTTATTTGTTTTTTACATTTAATTGTTCAATATAAGATTTTAATGTTATTGTTTAAAATATGACTTTATATGATTTTACATTATACAATACCGCTCACAGAATGTGAAAAAATGACGGTGATTGACCGTCGCACCTATCAAAGACCGTCGCACTACCATAACTCCGCTGAAAGCGAATGAAACGGAAAAATTTAAACTCCTATAGATACGTCTCCTCACAACGAGTTCCAGGATGTGTTATGGGTCGGGATCGGCTAAGTAGGTCACCAGCTTTACCTTTTAAGCTGGGCCAAAATCCAATTCTGACCTCAAGGTAGAACACCATTCGTTAGATCCCATGTTTATGTGCACAGTAGTCTACCGCTCGCACACTCCTCCTTTTTTGATGCATTTTTATCCATGTTTCACAGTCGTTCCCGATGCGAACGAGCTCTTCAATTTTACGACATTTCCAAATTTTGAAAGCGTATTTCATCAAAGTCTGGAGGAAATACGACGAAACGGCTACAAGATCTTGAACTAGGTATGTAACTGCGCAACAACTTTGTTGTTTATTGGAATGCAGCAAAGCGGTTCTTACATAATTTAGCTCTGAATATCGGTATACGTCAAATTCTTCGAGCACAATCACTTTTCTTTTCTTTCCGAAATTGCGCTTAAGCGAAATGTATGACCAACGATTCGAATGGTTATTCCAAGAATATGACATATTGTGCCGTGTAATGGCAATAATGGCTTATGAACAAACGTTAAGGTAAACTAGATAAGAGACAATACCTCACCCTTTGAAAAAAATTTACGGACAGAGAATACAGAACTAGTGTTGAAATTCATACAGTTGTACTCGGCGTGATGAATGCTATCCGATGATATATAAGTTATTACCCAAAGACTACTTTGTTTTTACTCGTTTTTTTCCTTCGTGATCGCTAGCCAATGACCAATCGCTAGCTGACCTCGTAATTACCCTACGCTGCGAGGGTCAATGCCTCGCGGTGTTATCACTCCTCTTCGAGGCATGTTCGGCTTCCGAATACCGCTAAGCGTCGTTTTTCTGAAGCCCCTTCAGATTCCCGTAGTTGGAAGGAGTGAGAAGCGATCCACTCTAGCTTAGGCCGTGGAACGCCAGCGAATCCTCCTGTGGCACAGCAATGCAACGTCACTGGAATGGCGCTTTCGGTTTTTGAAATTATGACACGACTGCTCCATCCTACGAGGTTAAGTGATGTTCCCAAGTTTACCTACTGTACTCACTAGCTTTTAATTTACTTCGTAACATTTCGTAACATTTTCCAATGACCAGCAAAAAAAAATTTTGGAACAGATTGATAAGTAAAAAAGAGATGATCCAAACCCAAATTCTTCATTCTTTATATTTTATCGTGTACATATCAAGTTGACAAAATGAGATAAATTGAGGGAACTGATACAACGACTGGCCAACGGGGAACCCCATGAAATCAAGGTACTAGCAAAAAAGAGGAAATCAAAAAAAAAGAATACGACACCAATCCTTATAAGAACGAATGCAAATAAGTGAGGTGTGAAATGGGCTCCCAGTCGTGCCCCAATCCGGCATAATTTTGAAAACCCAAAGCGCCATTCCAGTGACGTTGCATTGCTGTGCCACAGGAGGATTCGCTGGCGTTCCACGGCCTAAGCTAGAGTGGATCGCTTCTCACTCCTTCCAACTACGGGAATCTGAAGGGGCTTCAGAAAAACGACGCTTAGCGGTATTCGGAAGCCGAACATGCCTCGAAGAGGAGTGATAACACCGCGAGGCATTGACCCTCGCAGCGTAGGGTAATTACGAGGTCAGCTAGCGATTGGTCATTGGCTAGCGATCACGAAGGAAAAAAAAACGAGTAAAAACAAAGTAGTCTTTGGGTAATAACTTATATATCATCGGATAGCATTCATCACGCCGAGTACAACTGTATGAATTTCAACACTAGTTCTGTATTCTCTGTCCGTAAATTTTTTTCAAAGGGTGAGGTATTGTCTCTTATCTAGTTTACCTTAACGTTTGTTCATAAGCCATTATTGCCATTACACGGCACAATATGTCATATTCTTGGAATAACCATTCGAATCGTTGGTCATACATTTCGCTTAAGCGCAATTTCGGAAAGAAAAGAAAAGTGATTGTGCTCGAAGAATTTGACGTATACCGATATTCAGAGCTAAATTATGTAAGAACCGCTTTGCTGCATTCCAATAAACAACAAAGTTGTTGCGCAGTTACATACCTAGTTCAAGATCTTGTAGCCGTTTCGTCGTATTTCCTCCAGACTTTGATGAAATACGCTTTCAAAATTTGGAAATGTCGTAAAATTGAAGAGCTCGTTCGCATCGGGAACGACTGTGAAACATGGATAAAAATGCATCAAAAAAGGAGGAGTGTGCGAGCGGTAGACTACTGTGCACATAAACATGGGATCTAACGAATGGTGTTCTACCTTGAGGTCAGAATTGGATTTTGGCCCAGCTTAAAAGGTAAAGCTGGTGACCTACTTAGCCGATCCCGACCCATAACACATCCTAGGAACTCGTTGTGAGGAGACGTATCTATAGGAGTTTAAATTTTTCCGTTTCATTCGCTTTCAGCGGAGTTATGGTAGTGCGACGGTCTTTGATAGGTGCGACGGTCAATCACCGTCATTTTTTCACATTCTGTGAGCGGTATTGTACATAGAAAATAAATAAATAAAACAAGTAAATATTCGCGAGCTCATTTCAGGTCTCTTCCGAACTCGCCGTCACCGTCCATATCATCAAATCTCCTCTGGTCAAGTCAAATGATGTCTTGCCAGCACAGTCCGCTCTACATACCCAACGGGGGTTACTGAGACGACGCTCATGGGTGTGCTTACGGTATTCGGATATGACGTGTAGCGTAGCACCGTCGGATGTGATTCAAGCGGATACCTTTTCCAAACGTATGATGAAGCGGCTTTTTTAGTCGCTGAAACGCGTGTAGTCGCGGCGTGAAATCGGAAAGATTGCATCAATATTTATTGAAGGGAATCATCGCATGCAGAAGAGGAACATCATGAGCAAGCAATGAATATGTTCGATGAAAGTGAAGACGAAAGTGTTAGCGCAGCGACGCAGCCGCGCGCACCGCCGTTCGCAGGCCACGCCATGACTTCCATCGGGAAACGTGTGCGCGGTTTGCTGGGGGTGGAAAGTTTGCGCTACCCTTCGTACTTCTAGCTGGTTGATCTGACGTGAATCGCATCATAGTATTAATAGAATTGTAGGTTTTACATTAGTTAATTGCTGTTTGCCATTGATAGAGATATTGTACGTGGCAAATGAGCACTTTGATTAGTTCTGTTATATTTTTGGGATGTAGTTTGTATGTTCACTATGTAATAATTGCTAGCATACTCGTTCTCAAACATTCATTGCCATTTCGACGGAATACATATATTTGAAGTTGCTCACATTTTACAGTGTATATTTTGATTAGTTGAGAGTTTATGGCACATTTTTCATTATCCACTGCAGTTGTCACCTTTGGGCAGCATGAAATCGCCAGAAACGGGAAAGACACACTGACAAAAGAGCCGATTGCTACCATCGTATGAAAGGACGCCTAGGCCGGGATGACAACGGTCCTTCCACTTTAAGATAGGGTAAACGCGGGACTTAATCTTCAGAGACAGTAGTCCTGCTCGAGTTGAACGTCCACCTAAAGATGACACATGCAGTGCCAACTGTTGCCATACTGTTGTTTTTTTTGTATCAACATTGTTTGATAATTAATATTGATGTTTTACTAGCATATACAACGGGTAGCGGTGTTGCTGGAACAAATTTGAATAGATTTTTTGAGTGAATTCACTTTTTTGTGTCGTGTACATAAACAGTTACGATTGTGAAACGTCGATTTTTCATAAATTGTGAAGCCTTTTTGAACAGAAACGGTTTAGAATGCACCAGCTTCCTTCACCTTAGCAATTCAAGGGATTTTGTAATGTTTCCCGCTGCAATCTCGACCGTTCAATTCGGGAGGTGGACGAGAACATGGTTATAAGCATTTAAATCCGCGCAACAGATGTACTTAGAGGAAGTGGTTACGATAAAGAGAGCGCATCGGAAAAGCATGTGCACCACACGAATATTTGGTGCGCTGGTTGCTGAGCAGGACTTCGAAAGCGCTCCGCCCCCAAAAGCGATCCGCCCACTAGTTTACTTGTTGATTTGGACGAGCTGCGTGCCAGCAGCGGCGCAAATGGAGCATCTCGATTAAGCGTGTTTGGCATGGTGCCATCAAACGCGTTGCGGTGAACTCGTTCATACGTCCACTTTCTGAGCTGTTACCTGTTCATGAGTGAAAACCAAAGGGGGTCCCGTTTTGCGTTTTCTTGACGGATTTTTCTGCTTTTTTCGCTACTGGCGTACCATTGAGCACCACCACGTCACACTAAACCCTTCTTGAATTTATCGTAATCGCTGCCTTAAGAGTGCAGGGGTCTCAGAGCTGGGAAAGCCGCTCAGGAATGTCGAATCTCTACGAGGCTTTCTTTAAAGGCAAAAGTCAGGCTCGTGTTTGGGCATTATGGCGCCTGAAATTGAGTGTAGAGATGGGAGGTGGAACGACAGTGAAGAAAAAACGCAAAGAAACCGTCGACAAGACCGAAATCGAAACCCCTTCCCTTCTAGCAGTGAAGGAGGCTTGCTCGGGGGAGAGCCACGTCCAAACGAGTTTTCCGGATATGCCAGCCGTTCCATCGGTTGATACGGCAATCAACCTAGCTGATCTCACACGTTAGGCCAGCCACGCACCACATCCCGCGGTGGGCGGGACCAGCTGATGAAACGAACCCATCGCTGTAAGTAGTAGGCCAGAGCAGGGTCAACCGTCCGTTCGAACTGTTCGAACGAAGGGGTCGCATTTTGGTCGGAAGGGGGTCGCAATTTCGAGGACTGCCAGCCACAGGCGCGTGCGTGGCGTATCCGAGGGCAAGACTTGCTTGTGCAGACCGCATTAGATTCGATTTATTATGCACAGAGAGACAGTTTTAGGCAAATTACGGTGTTTTCCTTGGAATAAAGAACAGTTGAATGCATCCCTATGAAAGGTTTGACTTCTCGGGGCTGAAATTAAAGTTCTTCGGACCTAATTTTCTGAGGACGATTCTTCCAGACAACTGTAAAACACATAAGAAGCAGAAATCTCGTAGTCTTCAAAAATGTCTTCGCCCCTCCCCAACAAGCTTCTTTGAAGGAAGTTATTATTGCTGAAAGCTCAAAAACTCGCATGTGCTGCTCAAAAACCTATGGGAACAAAATGTTCGAACGTGTGATTTTCTCGGAAAATGGATTTTGAAAAACGTTTGGCTTGTTAGAAAGAGCAAATCCTGTACTTTCACCCCATGAAAAAAGTGCATCACAGAAATGAAAATGAAGTGAGTTATGGTCGCTGAAAGCCCAAAAACTCGCTTTTGCACGAAAAATGTTCGAACGGGACAATTTTTTGAAAAAGGGGACAATCACTAAACTTTTATACTGTTTTGGTAGAGAAAGATATTGAGTTCGAAACTTTAACAGCTCAAAAGTCGCATACAATCAAGATTGCCTCAATAATGAAGTGCGCCCTTAAGACTTGGGTTTTCACTGCCTAAGCAGAATACTTCCGGAGAGTTACAATCTTGAGTTTCTGAAAGCGCACCTCAGGCACAATCAAAATCTACCTCAACAAGTCAAAAAAATACGTCCCAAGAAAGTTACTCCCTCTAAAATTTTTCTTCGCCGCGTCCCGTTCTTCCAGCGCCCGGGTGATACCTGCCGCGCTCCAAGGCCGACGCGACGACGCGCAGACGCTTTCTGGCGCAACGGATTCATGTCTAGCACTCTTATTAACAAAAACAGGGGGTCGCAACTGGACCCCCTCGAGAGCTAGGGGGTCGCAAAAATCCCGAAAATGTTCGAACGTGACGGTTGACCCTGGGCCAGAGGCCTTGACGGCGCGCAATCTCGAGTCAGGAGTGTGGCATCACCCCTCTGAGCGCATTCCTGGAAATGAGTGATGGAAAGGCCTTCTATGGTCACCTAATCCTGACTCGTGGCTTAAGTCCGAAACGATCTGTTAGGTTGCAAGGAAGGTTCTTGCCGTTTTCGATAATTCAAGTTTCAATGCATCAATCTTGACTGAATTTTTGCCTTGCAGCTACATGTTACATATTATCAGAAATCGCAGTCTTTGCTCTATCCGATGGTAGTGTTACCGTTGCTCAAGTACAACTGCTAACACATTTTCAAAGCCTTGAATACAACATGCACAACAGGCCAACCCGCATGATTTTCTTCATCTAGCACAAATTAGCACAGAAACTAGCTCGTGAACCTTGATTTGAACTCGCATTTATATCGAACGTTGGTAAAATTCCAACTGAAAGTCTCAGTCACATGGAATAGGTTGAAAAGTTCGGAAAGGTTGATGAGGGGGTGCCACAAAAAATCGCGGCCATGGGCCCTTCCCCTACCTTCTTGCATCCAACAAAAACTCCGGTTTTTGTTCGGATTGTCCGGCTCCGTGCCCACCTCTTCGATTCCGCTGTCCTTCCTGCCCTAACCTACGCCTCAGAGACTTGGACTCTGCGCAGGCAGGACGAGCATGCGGTCAGCGTTATCCAACGCGCTGTCGAGAGGACGATGCTAGGAGTAACCCTATACACGCAAGTGCAGAGGGGAATCCGGAGTTCCGAACTACGCCAACGATCGAAGATCAGGGACGCTGCCGTTTTCGCCAAGGAATCGAAGATAAGGTGGGCCGGACACGTCATGCGATTTTGCGATGACCGTTGGACCAGAGCGGTTACCGACTGGATCCCTCGGGACGTCAAACGAACACCTGGACGACCGCCGGCCCGATGGTCAGACTTCTTCACGAAAGCTCTGAACGAAAGGAATGAAGGACTTCGTGTCCCTCGAGCGAGGAGGATCCACTGGACCACTCTAGCACGCGACAGG
>MU869220.1:15209-27097 GCA_036418205.1 Ostertagia ostertagi
CTCTTGTCAATGAGCGTTGCATGAGTTTGATGAGGAGTTGGTCTGCTATTTCTATATCTCGTGCTTGACGGAGTGTTACAGGTGTGGTCGCAGAAATTTTCGTTACTTCCGGTAATTTGGTGGCTATGATATCTTGGGCATCCTTAGGAAGTTTGTCGTAAACCTGGAGTTTGAGAAACGTCAAAATAATGACTGTTATGTGCTGCAATGTTTTGAGGTTGGAAAATTTCGTCAATAAAGTGGAGGGAAATTGCTTGAGTGAGGTGTTGATGAATATCGTTGAGTTCGCCTGAACTTCTCTTTCTGGCGACTCCTCGTCTTTGTGCTGCCAGGAAAACTCTAGAAGTGAAGGCCACTTTGAAATGTCTTCTTTCAGAAAGGGAGGACCATACCACCAAAGAGGCTGATGCTGAATTTGGTCTTTCGTGAGTCCTTTTGTTGCGTAGTCTGCTGGATTGATGTCGGAAGGAACATAATGCAAGTGGCTCAGTATTGAGTGCTCATTCAACCATGATTGTATTTTTCCTCTGATTTCCGTGCACCGATTGTCCACGAATACTCCGTTTTTCGTTTGGGATTGCACCCAATGCAGGGCTGCCTGTGAATCGCTATAGATTCTGGTGGTTGTGATATGCAATTTAAGTTCTTTTAACAAAAAGTTTGTAAGTCTCACTCCTATGAGAAGTGCCAAGAGTTCTAATCGTGGAATTGTCATTGTTTTCGCATTAATCGGTGCCAAACGCTGTCGGGCCATTACAATTGCGCTTGTAATTTTTCCTTGATGGCTTATTAAGCGCAGGTATGCGACGGTCGCATAAGCTCTTGCCGATGCGTCAACAAAGGTGTGAAGTTCGTATTGAGTGTCTTCGTAATTGCTCAATATTGTACGTGGGAGATTCAAAATAAACCCGTCGGTCTGCTCGCATATTGTTTTCCATGCCTTGTCGTATGTTTCTGGTAGGAGTTCATCCCAGTTGTGGTGCTGTTTCCACAGATCTTGTAGGAGGATTTTGGCAGGTAACAGTAGCGGTGTGAGGAATCCTAGTGGGTCGAAGGTTGAGTGCGTTGCTTGTAATATTTTTCGTTTAGTTGGTTGTGATATATAGCTCAGTTTACACAAAATGGAGAGGGTATCAGATGAGTGATCCCAAGGAATGCCTAAGATTTTGGTTGATGCTGCGGTTAATTTATCTTTCTCATCGATCGACTTGTTACAAATTTCGTCGTTCGTGATGAATTGGCGAAGATTCATTGACATGCTCGCAAATATCTTCTTGCATGTATGATACGTTCGAAGAAGAGATTGCGTCGAATTGTCAAGCATGAGGACATTGTCCACGTATAGGTTTTCAACCAAGCGTTGCGTGATTGTGGTATTCTGTTGTTTCTGTTGCTCGATTCCGTATTGTATGGACATCCCGAGAAGGAAAGGTGATGCGTTAATACCGAAAGGTAGGCGACAAAAACGCAGAATTTGTATGTTTTCGGGAGTGGGTGGTAAAGCAACGTTTTTGAGCCATAAGAATCTTACTGAATCACGTTCAGATTCTTGTAGGTATATCATGTGGAATGCCTTTTCAACGTCGGCGATCATTATCTTCGGACCAAGTCGGGCTCGCAGTAGTATACCACATAAATTTGGTAGAATTAGTGGTCCTTGGTGAATCACATCATTTAGACTCAATTGTCCCTTCATTTTGGAGGAAGCGTCTAGGACAATTCGAGTTTTTGTTGTTACACTTGTTGCTTTTATTACGGCCTGATGGGGTATGTAATACAAGGGGTTAATCAGCTTTGTTACATGAGGTGCTTCTTCGATAAAGTGTTTGTCCTTTTGTTCTTGAATTATGTTGCAGTATTCTTCCCAGCATTCGGGATTCTTGATTCTCATTTTACATAATTGATGGAGTCGGCTCAGTGCTAGGTTGTAATTGTCGGCTAAGCAGTGTTTGTTTGACTTCCAAGGAAATTGTATATAGATTTTCCCGTTTTTAAGTTGCACGGTTGAATAAAAATTTGCTATTATTTGTTTGTTAAGTTCTTCATTTGTTTGGAGTTCGTCGATGCCAATCCCTGGAAGTTTCCACAGGTCGGAGTAGTCCATGTTGGGTTGCTCGTGGAAGGAGCCCTGTGTCGTGTATGTGCTGATAATGTTGTTATACAATTGTGACGGTTGGGATTTGTCGATGTTTATTGTTCCGGATATTACTGGCCCGAAAAATGTGGGAGTCATGAATAGTCCTGAAGGTAATCTTAGTGTGGGTTCATGTACTAGTAATATGGTGTTAAAGTAGTCTATTCCCAAAAGGATGTCGGGAACGACTTCTGTTCTTGTATCACCTCTGGAGGGGTAGAGAAATTTTCTTCTAAGAAATGTTTATCTTCTGCTTGTAGCTCTATTATGGTTAAGACATTTGTGATGGTATCTGTGGTAAGCAATCTAACATGTAAGGATTGTCCATGAGAGTTGAGCAACAAGGTTTCGACAAACCTGACATGTTTTTTCTCTGCACGTCCCCCGAATGTGTTTACAATGATGGTGTTTTCGGAGTGAGGCGCGAGGTGTAGGCGTTCTGCTAATGATAATGTAATAAATGATTGATCCGAAGCGGAATCTAGGAGAGCGTGAACTTGCTCTTCTCTATTAGTGTGGGTGTTTCTGGCTATCAAAGGCACGACCATTAGGCGAGCGCGTATATTTGTTTTATTGTAATTAGAGAAGTGTGGGTGAAATTCCTGTGGAACGGCTGCTATGCGACTGGAAGTTGATATGAGTAGTGGAGGGAGTGTACGGTAAGGGAGCGAATCTAACTCTATTTGTGGGTGATCGCTGGTTTTGTCTTCGTATGGAGTTATTGTTGTGTGGAAGGTGTGTGTTAACCGGCTGGTTGCTTCTATCAGGTGACGGGGTGTGTACATCCCTGTGAGGCTGTGAGTTATCTGAGCGTTGGTTGTGCTCGCGTGGTCGAAATCTACGTGGCGAAAGTGAGGAGTGTCGCCATGAGGGGCGTTGTTGCAGGCTATTATTATTTAAGGAAGCGTCTGGTGTAAGAGGGCGCCAAGCGGAATAGCGCTGTTGCCTGTAAGGCTTCAGAGGGCGCTGTCTTGGCGTATTTATTGAAAGTTGCTGTTTTGTATCCGAAACGTTTGTTGAATCTTATAGGTGGGTCGAGAGGACCTGTTTATCGCTGATGTTTTGCGTAAGCATATGATGGGGTTATGGGGGCCGCCACAGTGTGTGCAGTTAGGTTTGTTACAGAATATTGTTCTGTGTTGTGTATCGAAACACTTCCAGCACACGTTTAAAGTTTTTAGATGATTAATTTTTTGCTGAATAGTTTGAAATTTGTAGCATGTATCAAACTTATGAGGGCGGCCGCAGCCAATGCACTGTAGCTGAAGGGGCTCGCTTGTTCGTGTGTGGAAAAGAGAATGTTGTTCGCGTAAGTTTTCGTTACGGCTCTCGAGATGTTCCTTACGTTTGACAATGTTTGTCAGGTTGTCAATGAAGATCGCTTCATAGTCCACTCTGTACCACTTGTCAAATTCTTTTCGCGCGATCTCTTCTTGAATGCTTTCTGGGGAATGTTTCGATTACCATAGTTGTCATATATGTGGAGTCAATTACTTCTCCTTGTTTTTGTATGGTGTTATTATAGCCTGCACATCGCTCAAGTTGTTTCGCAGAGTACGTGGGTCATCATGACATGCTTTCATTGATTTGAGTTGACGGATCATTTGTATGGTAATTCTTTTGGGGTCTTCGTATTGACTCTTGAGTTGTTGAATTGCTCTTTCGTATGCATCCCCTGTGCGAGGAATCATCCGTAACGATCTTGCTGCATCGCCTTTACAACAGCCTAGCAAGATTGAAAGTTTGCCTATGTTCGAATACGGTTGTTTGTGTACTAGTTCTTCGAATAGTTCTCGTATAACTACGGTGAGTAGACTGCCGAAGAGCACCAGTAGACGAGAAGATTTATTGAAGTTATGAACTTCGACAACACACAAAAACATCTCAGTCTTATTATTACATTGCTACGTACAATGCGCGGGTTTGCAAACCAGTCACAACACGTCTGATAAGCATAGATCGATAACACCCTACAACACCTCCCCTTCTAAGTTGTATCGTATCGGGACCTTCGGGGGTCCAGCTGGAGTCGGCGTGGCTGTCGTCGATTGCGTTGCGATCGTCGTGGTGGATTGATCGGAGTCGTCCGCGGCGTGCAGTCGTTCCTCGTATCGAAGAGTGGTAGATCGAACACGTCCAGAAGTACGTTTGTCGTTGTCGTCGCAGTTGTGTCGCTTCTGGGTCGCAGCTGATTCACGTGTCGAGTCCATAGCAGATTTCCACAACGCACGATGTAGGTTGCGTTTCCAACACGTCGAACGATAACACCAGGTGTCCAAGACTGTTTTAGTCCTCTGTAGTCCTTGGCGTAAAATAGTGTCGTTGCGTTCAAGTTTCGGTGTCGGCTCCATGTTGACGATTGAATTGCATTTCCATCTTGACGTCTCGTGGTCATTGGTGACGTCTTCTTGAGGTAGCAGCAATTCGAGATCGGTTCGTAGTCGGCGTCCCAGGAAGGCTTCGGCAGGTGAGCGCTGGTCCGGTGCAGACGGGCATGGCGTGGAGCGATAAGCCATCAGAAACGTCTGTAGAGCGTCAGCTGTCGGTTCCTCCCCCTTCAACTTGGCGAGTCCTCGCTTGAAGGTATCCACAAAGCGTTCAGCTTGTCCATTGCTCTGCGGATGGAACGGCGGCGTACGAATGTGTGTGATTCCTCGGGAACGGCAGAACAAGGCGAATTGCGACGATGTAAACTGCGTCCCGTTGTCCGTGACAAGAATCGTCGGATTTCCGTATTTGGCGAAAATGTCCTTCATCACTTGAATAGTAGCCGTGGAAGATATTGATGACATCTGAACGATTTCAGGCCATTTGGAATAGGCGTCCACAAGTATCAGGTAAAATCGTCCATTCATGGGTCCTGCGAAGTCAGCGTGTACGCGGATCCATGGAGAGTTTGGTTTCGGCCAGGAGTACAGTTCGGCTTTGACGGGATCTTTTGCCACTGAAGCGCATTTGCTGCAGTTCCTGACGAGTTGTTCGATGTCATTATCCAGTGTAGGCCAGTAGACGTAGCTTCGTGCTAGCATCTTCATCCTTGTTTGTCCTGGATGAGCCTTGTGCAGGGTTGCAAGTACACGGCGTTGTAGTGATCTGGGTATCACTATGCGAGATGCGGTGAGAAGGCAACCATCGACAGTTGTCAGAGTATCTCGTCGGTTGTAGTAGTGCCAGAAAGGGAGAATTGCGATCTATCTTGGGCCATTTTCCAGACTTCGTGTAGTCGATGACCTTCTTGATAACATTATCATCTTCTGTAGCAGTCCGGATGGTTTCGGCAGAGACCGGAAGGTGACGGCAGTTCTCGATGAACTCGGCAGTGACATCGACATCTACGTTGGCAATAACGTAGTCCTCCGGCGTTGATGAGTGCGACGCTATGAGACGTGAGAGAGCGTCCACTTGTCCGAAATCCTTTGTGTTGACGTATTCGATCGCGAAGTTGTAGTTGAGTAGCATCGTGGCCCATCGCTGAAGACGGTTGGCACTGTAGACAGGTATTCCCTTTCTTGTTTCCAAAGATAGCGACGAGTGGCTTGTGATCGGTCTTCAGCGTAAAGTGTCGTCCGTGGACAAAGCGATGAAATTTCTGCACGGCGAATATGAGAGCAAGGGCTTCCTTCTCAATCTGACTATAGTTCTTCTGCGCTGAAGTAAGGCAACGGCTTGCGTGGTAGACGACCTTCTCAGATCCATTCGGAAAACGATGTGAGAGAGTTGCTCCTATTCCGTAGTTAGATGCATCGGCTGCCACAATGATCGGTAGATTCGGATCGAAGTGAGTCAGTAGAAGATCCGAGTTGAGCATTGCCTTTATCTTGTCGAAGGAAGATTGGCACTCCGGTGTCCACGTGTAGACAGCATCCTTCTTCGTAAGGGCGTCTAACGGAGCGCGTAGATTGTGCAGATCTTTGACAAGTTCCGTAGAAATTTGATAAGATCCGAGAAAGCACGCTAGCTGCTGACTCTTTTGAGCTGGCATCTAATTTAAGAATGGCTTTGACCTGTCGGGTCGGGGCGTCGTCCTTGCGCGTTGATGACGAAGCCAAGGTACTTGATCTGTGTTTGCAAAAAGTTGCATTTCTCTAGGCGAACACGGAATCCATAGTCCTGGATTCGCTGGAACACTGCGTCGAGTCGAGTGTTGTGTTCGTCGATGGTTCTGCCAGTGACCAGTATGTCGTCGAGGTAGGCGGCAGTTCCATCTAGTCCGGCAATGAGAGCGTCGATACATTGCTGGAAGATGCCAGGAGCAGGCTTCACTCCAAATGGAGCGTTATACGAAGAGTCCTCGGTGCGTATTGATCGTCAGCAGGTGCTTTGAGTCGTCGTCCACTTCCAATTGTAGATACGCTTCAGCAAGGTCGAGCTGTGAGAAGTAGCGTCCTCCATTGAGTTTCGTGAAAATGTCATCAGGAGTTGGAAGTGGGTGCTGATGCTGTTCAAGTGCGTCGTTCAGTCCTGTCGAGTAGTCTGCGCAGAGTCGTATTGAACCATTTTTCTTCTGAACGGCGACGATAGGAGCGGCCCATTCTGAGTGATCGATGGGCGTCAAAACTTGTGTTGATACAAGGCGGTCGATTTCAGTCGAAATCTTCTGAACAGCGGCGTATGGAAACAGGACGAGCCTTTTGAAAAACAGGCTTAGCGTCAGGCTTGAGAATGAGTTTGGCCTTCGACTTGGTGCAATGTCCTAGTCCAGGCGTGAAAACTGTAGTGAACTTTCTTCTTCAAGGTGCGCAGTGAGAGAAGAGTTCATGGTGCTTAGCGTCGATGAGGTTACGTTGCAGATGGAGCCCTCGACTAGGCGACGAAAGAGAGGCTCGTGTGCTGGGTGATCCAGTCCAGACCCAGCAATGAAGGCGTGTCGGCAACGTAGCAGGTACCTCGTCCATGTTGACCATCAATGACGAAACTGCAGTCATAGCGTCCTCGAACATTGATTGGCTTGTTGTTGGCAGACCTCAGAGTGATTCGAGGCGATTGTAACTTCGGACGACCGATAGCGATCCAGTCCGCATTGCTCAGCAACGTGACGTCTGCACCAGTGTCAAGACGCATGCGTATCGTCTTTCCATTGATTTGCACTGGGCGGTAGATGCGGGATATTGAAGCGGCGTCGACATGTGTTGAGGCGATGACGACGTTGTTTGCTGTTCTCCGCTTCCGTCTCGGCTTCTGCTTCTTCTTCTTCGTCGTGAAGTTCTTGCAGAATCCTCGCTTGTGACCGGATTTCCCGCAGTCGTGGCATGTCTTGTTCAGGAATGGACAATCCTTTGACCAGTGGTGTGCTCCACCACAGCGGAAGCACCGGCGATGGCGGGTCGTTTTTCGGCTCTGGGAGTCAACGGCGTTGATGTGAGACGAAGCTGATCGTTCGGGAAGAGCAGCATCTTGACGAATGTTGAGAAACTGCTGGATCTCCGCGGCCAGTTCCTTCAATGTCGTTTGAGGATTGTCTTCCATCTTGCGAAGGGCACGGGCACGGATATCAGCATCTTCGGGAGATGAGAGTCCGCATATCCATACGAGACATTTCCATCTGCTCAGGGCTGACGTCGTTGAATTCAGCCATAGTATGTCGTTGATTGACCAGGCCGGTGTAGTCTCCGCAGGTTCTCTCACATGCGCGGTCTTGAGGTATATCGGATCGCGCGAGAAAACCGGAAGTAGTTATGTCCAAACAGATCCTTGAGCGTTGCCACGGTGTCCGCTAAGGATATCTCGCAAGCCTTCTCTTCGGGAGAATGTGGCTTGTGAAACGAGCGTATGTGACGGCGTCGAGCTTGGAGACGATAAGTCGGGCTTTCGCAGCTTCATCCAAGGTAGCACCGTCCTTAGATATAACGTCTTCGTATCGATTGTACCAAACCTCAAAGTACAACCGTTGTCAGGGATCATACACGAATTCGGGCAAACGTGTTGAGAGCGAGTTCGTCACGAATTCAGCTGTGTTGGCTGGAGGCGCTGGAGCGGTTGAACGTGAGCCAGACACAATTCCTTCCATGCGGTTGACTAGTTCAGCGAACATCCTCTGCTGTTCGGTGAACATCTGCATCTGCGTCTGCTGCTGCATCTTGGCCTGGGCATCCAGGATGGCTTGCAGGCTTTTTGCATCCATTATCGGTGTGAACTCTGTCAGCAGTTCGACCGGGCACGGCGCCGGGGCTGACTTGTCACACGTCAACACGGTCAGCAGTTTGACCGGATACGCTGCCGGGGCTGGGCGTTAACGCTCTCAGCAATCGACCGGGCAGGGAATCTGGAGCTGAAGATAGGACTAGACCAGCAGTTCGTCCGGGCTCAGCGCTTAGAACCCGGGGCTGGGGTCCGGTAAATTTCTGGTCGTCTTCCGGGCTTCTTCGCGTCGAAGTCCGCTGATCGCCAGTTGTTGTAGACGGTGGAGTAGACTGCCGAAGAGCACCAGTAGACGAGAAGATTTATTGAAGCAATGAACTTCGACATCACACAAAAACATCTCAGTCTTATTATTACATTGCTACGTACAATGCGCGGGTTTGCAAACCAGTCACAGATTTTACACTTCCCCTGAAGCCATTCCCCGATCGCACCCTATCAACAATCCCAGAAGGCCGAACTCCAGCGATACCGTGAAATCGGCACCTTCATCCTGCAAGCAATCGTTGTTCAATGCATAATGGAATTAAAAGGGTGTACTAGAGTTCTTGATTGTTGTTCTGTGTGTACTGAGTTGTGCAATGTCTTGACATTCTAACTCTGTAGCTCTTTTGTCGAGTTGTTGAGCGATAGTCGTTGCGAGTGTCAGCTTCGCGTCTCCTTCCTTTTCTTCCCAGTATTTGTGGAAGGCTTCCTCGTACAGCTTGTTTTCTGGTAGCGATGTAATCGCATGTAGGTAGGATTCGTAAAGTGTCCATATTTTGTTTGTATGGTCTTCTATGTGTTGTTTGAGTTGTGTCACCTTGAGTTTGTTTGTAGCGACGTAAACTCAATCGGTAGCTACCCGATGGAAAGTCATTAGGCTGTCCTGGGTTACAGGATCGTTAAGCGAGCGTGTTGAAGGCGTCAATTCTTGTCAAGTTGTGTCGCATTGTGATGTTGAAGTGAGAGGAGGACATGAGAGAGAGAGAAGAGGCTCGATGGTGGGTATCGAGTCACCGAATGTCTGGACTGGTGAATGTGTTGCTTATATATGGTAGGGTGTGGGAGGGGCAAGGGGGTGGGGCCTTTCTCCATTGGTCGATCTGGGAGGTGGTCTTGTGATGATTTTTTTTCTTTTTTTTCCTTTTTTGTTGGTGTTTGTCGTGATCTTATAACAGCGAGCGAAATGGATCTGAAAATAATGTATGTTGGTGTGTAATGGGGTGTGTATATATATTATTTGTTAGCTGAAGGTGTGATTTTATTTTTGTAGCGTAGAGTATGCGTATATTGATTGGTAAATTCGTGCCTGTAAAAATGCTTTAATTCAGATTGTCCGCTCCGATTGTGGTTGCGTTGTCAAATGGTTTCATTACCCATTCTGTTATCGGGCATAAGGGATTGGTGTCGAGGTGAGACGAAGTTTCTCTTTGGTTTGATAGAGACGGGAACGTCTGAGATGTAGTTCGTAGTTGTTCGTGAGTAAGGCTGAGTTGGGCTGTGTAGGGTGCATAATGTACAACACAATGTCTCGCAACGACTTTTTGACATCTTAATTCTAATAGTCTTTTTTCGAGCTGTCGAATCGTTGACGCAGCTGTCTTCAGCGTGCTCGAACCTTGTATGTCGTTCCAAAAAACGTCAAATTGATTGGATTCGTTCTCCTTATGTAGGTTTGTCATTGCATCTATTGTTAAGCATGCCTTTGTATAAATAGACCATATTGTGCTTCGTTGTTGTTCAATTTTATGTTTGAGGTTTTTTATCATTAATGTTTTGGTTGTGATAAATATTTGGAGTTGTGTGTTGTCTATTGGAAAGATCCATGGAGAACAAAACTCGTTGGCTTCCGATAGCAGTGCGGTTAGGATGTGAGATTGTATTTCTAGATCTTGTTTTGTGACTTTGAAATTAAAGGGTTGCCTAGGGCTGGGCGGCATCAAAGAGAGGTTGGAAATGGCATGAACCTGAGCATAGATTCGCGTTAAATAGGGTATTGCGAAGTAGGCGGAGCCGTGAGTGCGAAGATATTATAGTACTTACTGCTATGTGGAAGTGTCTTCTGTTTTGTGACGTGACTTGAACTAACTCGTTTATTGTCTAGTAGTAAAGAAACAAATAAGAAATGAGCGGAAATGGTTGGTTTACTACATTCAGTCAATACTTAAACTTCAAACAGCGATAAAAACGGGTTTACATTGGAAAGTGGTAGGGGCAAAAGGCCGAATTGTGGCGGTTCATGACGTGAATGCGACGATTGCGCCTACAGAAGAAGCATTGCAGGTCTGGGTTACATGAGGTAACCAGATGGTTAGCCTCTCTTAGGCAGCGTTCGCATCTACGTCTGACGCGACATCGTTCGCTTCTTTCAGAAAGTGTGCGGTATTGGGGACATTCAGAGGCCCAGTGGTCGTTATCACAAAACGCGCAATAGTTGTTGACTTGGTTACGTCTATTGGCGGGAGAAGGTGACCCTTCATTTCGGTTTGCACTTTGGATTTTCGTTCCTGTTCTCAATGTTTCCGCTTCGAGAGTTGCGTTGAACTTGCTGGCGGTTCCAGTCTTGGATAAGATTTGTGAGATGTTGGGATTGTCGTTCGAGTTGAGCAATGCGTTGTTCCATGTCCCGAAGGATGTCCTGAATTACATATTATCAAAGTATTGTAGAGTGTCTGATGTCTGTGGGGGCGATACCTTTTTTATTGACTTTTTAATCCTTTTGACGTGGGGTTCTGTGAATGAAGTTTCCCCGTGTGTTCGTTTCTTAAATGAGGTAGAGTTTCGTGAAAGTCCGAAACACCGCTCTAACGTCAGGGATTATCTAGAAAAAAAATGTTGGTGCTGCGAAATCACCTGGTTATCTGTAACTGTTTTTGTCAGCGTAGTGATTGCGAGTGGATGGCGTTGAGCTCCAAGGCGACATCCCGTTGTGGCCCATGCGGGTCTTCTTGTTCCTCGCGATTGAGAGCGTCGTTTGCGAGGGAGCTGTTTTCGTTGTCACCCTCAATGTGCAGTTGTTCGTCATTCTCGCTCTCATTGTAGTCATCATAGATTACCTCGTCGTAAAACTGGTCGTCAGACATATCTAAAAGGAAAGTTTTGAATATTAAGATTCGATGAATATTAAGATTCGATTTGGAGTAAGGTGACGAACGAGTGTAAACGGTTTGGAAGGAGGATGTGAGGTAGAATGATGCTCCACTATTGAAAGAGGGTGAACCAAGAAGGAAAAGTGTGGTAGTCTCAATGGAGATGCTGTAGTGAATGACAAAGGAGGGCTCACCGTGTCCCTTATATAGCGCCTGGGTATTGCGAAATTTTGTCGTCGACATGAGAGTTGCAATGTTTGTTGTCAAATCAGGTCTGTTTTTTATGCTATTGTGATTTCCTTGAGATAGATGATCGTGGGAAATCTTGATTCTTGTCATATAATAGGCTGGTATCGTGAGAATGATGGCGTTAATCGTTAATACCCATTTTTTGGTTCAAGTTAGGAAAGGTAAAAATAGTGTTGGAGTCGGTTGTTGTCTTGTTTTGTCTCGAACATAGAAGTAGGTTGTGCACCATAATATCATACTTATTATTGTAAAATATGAAAATGACGGCTCGCCGTTTCAACTTTATTTATCAAGGC
>MU869220.1:43393-56750 GCA_036418205.1 Ostertagia ostertagi
CCAAGAAGTCGTGGAAACCGAAAAAGAATGAAAATGAAATAAACAGCAAAGAAAGACTACTGAATGAGGAAAGAAGAGAAGAAGTTGTTCAGGCAAGCTGCTTCCCTCGGCGAACGGGACAAGGAAGGGCATCATAAGTGCTCACGCAAACGAAGTCACACGAAGCTACGAAGACTCAAGCCAGAACTCTTTGGGATTAGCATTGCAGTTTAAGTCAGCACCAGTCGGCCATGGTGCCCTTGCGCCACTTGCGGGGTCATGGGAGTTTACCGGAACTTCGAGACACGGGTATGCCGACCACCCACGTGGAACCGGCAAACTTGACAGAATCCGCGACGCATCCTCCCAAATCATTAGGCTAGAGTAGTCGTAGCCGCGTAAAGTGTCCACCCGAGGAATCGCACACTGACCACAAAGAAACGACAGGTCAACATCTCAGGAAAACATGAACATCGACTATAGATACGTCTTCAATACCAAGAACTTCTAATAAATTGAGCTTCTTTAGCGCTACTTTGAACTGAGAGGAGTTTTGACACGAAAGTAGGAATGGAGGTAGACGCTGCAGCCACCGAGTGGTGCGTAGAACGAAGCTGTTTATGAAATTTGCCCATTGCGTGGCCAAAAGTTTGGAAGCCGCCTCGACGTCCGCTCGAAGGCCGAAAAATCCAAAAGTTCGATGGACGGATTCGTAACTCGCCTTTGATTATCTTAAAAGCAAAGACTAGATCAGAAACAATCCTTCTGTGGAGAAGACTCTTCAAATTCAGTTTCAGAAGAAGACGGTCATGATAAGATGGCAGAGTGTAGGGGTAATTCATATCCGGAAAAACTTTGTAGAACAAGATTCTCGTAAAGGTTTTCTGAACCTTCTCAAGTTTTTGGATGTCTTTGACAAGGTATGGACTCCAGATGGGACTACAATATTCTAACATTGGAAGGATGTATGATTCGAAGGGCCTAATCCACATGTCAACATTGACGCCATGGATAATCCTGAATAGAGATGGACCAACGTGAGCGCTCTGTTGCTGACTTCATCCACATGAATGCTCCAGCTCAGATTTTTTGAGAGCTTGATCCCTAAGCCTTTTATTTGCTCACTATGCCTCAACGGAATCTTATTTGGGAAATGAATTTCTAGCGGTGTCACTCCAAGCGAGAATAAGTACGTACTAGAATTGATTTCCAAGCTCCAGGAATGGGCCCAGCTGATCATTCTTTCAACACAATTGTTCAGCAGTGCCTGTGCTTCATGCCGCTCATCTTGTGTATAAGTCACTGCCACTTTTATGTCATCCGCGAATGCGGCAACGGAGATCCTGCTGTCAGTTTTGAGATAACTAGGTAGGTCGTAGGTATAGATGAGAAAGAGAAGAGGTGATAGAACGCCCCCTTGGGGGACCCCAGAAGGACATTCTCTTGTAGTCGAAATACAGTTTCCTACTCGAACGTTAAGTTTCCGCCCTTGCAGGTAAGATCTAAACAAGTTCAAGGTAGCTCCAAACCACCCCTGACTCCAATACTTTCCAGCTTAGCAAGCAATTTAGAGTGGCATACTTTGTCAAAGGCTTTGCTCAAATCGAAGTAAACAACGTCAACATTCTTCCCGCTGTTTATGGCTTCTGTCCAAGCATGTGTACAAGTAAGTAGCTGAGTACATGTAGATACCCCTGACAAAAAGCCATGCTGCTCAGGTGGGATGAGATGGAGCTTAGAAATCCATTCCAGTAGTTCTTTCTCACTATTTTCTCAAAGATTTTCGATGGGGTGGGCAGGATGCTTATGGGCCTGAAGTTGGTTATAAGATCGCAGTTGGCCGTTTTGGGTATGGGGGTGACTAAGGAATTCTTCCAAACACTTGGAATTTGGCTTTGGAACTAGGCAGATGTTGAAAATATGTGCAAGGGGAACTGCAAGATACTTCGCATATTCTTTGAAGAAAAGTTGGGGGATCTCATCTGATGTGAGAGACAATGATGGTTTAAGCGTTCTCAGATACTTCAAAACAGTGCGGGGTGAGATACTTGATAACACCAAACACTCGGCGGAAACCGAAGGTAGACTTATGTTGCCATCATGTGGCTTCCCGTACACACTAGCAAAATAATCAGCAATTGCTTCAGCTTTCGTATAATGAGTTGAATATTTATTCCCTTCGGAATCTTCCAAGATATGGTGCATATTGTAAGTTGTGTTGACCTTCCTGATGTATCGATATAGCATTTTTAAACTCTCGTTCTTAGCCAGTTTTCGCATTCTAAAAGCTAGGAAGCGTTTTACATGGAAATCCAGCTTTTTGGAAATATCAAGGAAGAGGGCATTTTGTGATGGCTGAAAGAGTTGCTGAAAGAGTCGCTCACGCTGCTCGAAAAGATTACGGATGTGCGTGGGATATCTACCAGAAGAATGCTTAACGTACTGTCGGAGGGGTATGTAACGATTTATGATGTCGAGTAAAACGGCAGTGAATCTGCCATAGACTTCGTCAATGTCCAAATAGTTATCGAAGTAACGCATCCAGTCAAAATTGGAAAGTATCTGTACAATTTTTTCCTTGTTCGCACACTTGAAATCTCTATAAGAAACCAGCTCAGCATCAAACCGAAAGGTGGAGATTCTAAAAGAGACGATCACTGTATTTTCCATTGAAAAAACCTCTTGAACTCTAGCATAGAGTTGGTATGAAGATTATCACGCGTTCTACGTCTTCGGTACAGGGGTTCGAAAAGTTTAAATGACGAATCCTACTTTCATGATTTTGCAAGAACATCACTGAATAGCTGATTGGCTTTTCAGTAGCGTTGGTCCGGTTTCTCTTCCTATTCAAGCCTGGACCAACGGCAGAATATCGTCCCATCAAGCTCGATGAAGTTGTCAAAATCTCTATGAACGGTCTAGTGAGTGTATTCTTTAGGAATGAGTACATTTTCGCGAACACGAATGTTGAAATTATTCTAATGAAAAAGTGTCAATCTGAAAGATGTTCAATCGTTAATAGAAGAACTAACACTTCAATATTAGTTGCGACCATGCATGAAACCATCCATAAGTAAATGCAAATAGCAGCTGGCATCACATCAAACTTTGGAATCACCACAAAGGCACTGGCTTCTGAATCATTTACTTTACTATCCACGGACGTCATCAAGTTGAAAAATCTCTCATCTGAAAATGAAATTATATTATTCCGTGATATTATGTGCAGATACCGTCGTGGCTTTCATCCATAATACCGGCATATTCTTCTTCAAAAAAAAACTTCGATTATAAAGCAACATGCTATAGAAAGCAGCACCATGAAGAATGCCGGCAATGTGTACATGTTGAAAATGATGCGACCCAGCTGAAATCCATTCTCTCGTATCGGCGTGAAAACTGCCTGTAAGTGCCCGAATTGAATTAGCGTTTCAGAAATTATTGATAATAACACAAAAAGATGTTAAACTGGTGGCAATTAGGGAGCGCTTAGAGAAAAAATGGCTGAACCATGCCGCTCATGGATAATTTGATTCATAGCGGGCTAATTCATGGAAAATGCTTCCGAATTTCACAACGAAATTGGCTCTGGCTTGGATACACCCTTTCGGCCCTGGCGGTGGCAATTGCCACCATCAAATTCAAATGTTTGCATTGCCGCTGAAACAGCATGGTTTTTCTAATCCTGCTAGAGGTTGCTTCAGTCAACCTTCCCCTTCCTAATTATGAGCTAAACCTGCCATTTCATTGTGTGTTGCTGTTAGTATTACAAGTATTTGTGTACAAGTGCAACAATGAATCGGCGCTGGTCCCCGCAACCGCCAAGTAAGTGTCACTTTTTCTTAAAATACTTGAAGTAGATCCATTCTTAAATCAAAATTATGGGTTATAATGTTGTGCAAGATTATAAACTTTTTCGGCATAACTATGAAATTTGGAATTGTTTCGACATAAGCTTAAAAACTAAGAAGGTGGGCCAATTTTCAAAGCTTCCTTTTTTTTGTTTGTGATCGAATAGCTTCCAAATTTCGCCATAATGATACCTATGTGGCCAGATGTCAACATACATAGCTTGAGCTACGCAAAGGCCATAGCCAATGCCCCTTTTGTAAAACACTTAAGCTAGATTATTTTCCAAATTTTTATCAAACATCAATTCATTCCAAGCACTGTATGAATAAAATCGTTCATCAAAACTGAGCAAATCCAGGAGAATCTTCCAGAAAATTCTCTATTCTGCTTTCCTATAGACTCTCGGTATTCTATATACGTTCTACAAGCTTGTCGTCCTTATCACTCTCTCATCGAATTTACCTTGTACTACTACTAATGAACTGATAATGTACAGGGTGTCCTAGATTCTTGGCGCCTATACATGGCAACATATGTATAACAAGCTTTTGAACGGTGAACCAATGTGAACCTCAAGTTACTCACATCGTGCACATAATGTGGAGCAAGCAGAATTCAAAATTTCCAGTGTTACGTATGCGAGCTCGAAGCTTTGGTCTCCTCGTGCGTTACACGCAAGTACTCCTAGTAAATTTCTTCTAAAGCTTTCTTCGCTGCTTTTCAGCTACTCAAATTGAGGATCTTGAGTTCCTATCAGTCTGTCACCTGTTTGAGAAGTGAAAGGGTGCAAACAAGGAGGAAAGAAGGTCATTTCTGGTTGCTCTCTAATTCTCCTTCCTAACCCCCCCCTGCGCGCGTACGCAGATCTCTGAACAAAGTTAGCCATTTAGTCATAAATCCTCGAGAAAGCCAACTAAAATTGGCTCTGGACGGTGTGCATTCATGCTTGAATTTATCAATACGATAGATTCTTCGGTGAGCATTCAACACTGAGAAGCCTTGTCCATCGCTTAAAATCATCTTATCCTTAATAAGCAGTTCGTCGATCACTTTTGTTCTATAGCGCAGCGCCCTTTCATACTAGATATTATATTGTTGTCACGATTAGTGAATCGCCTACATTATTACTATAAAAAATCTCCAGAAAATCCCAAAGCGTAGACCTGTTTGCTATATACCACATGTCCTAACCTAAGAAATTTAGTAAGTCATAACAAAATGCCTTCGGTGGCTGAACTTCAGGCTGTCGTTCTTCGAACCACGATATTGACTAATGCGCCATGTTCCCTCTGGTTCCCCAGAGTTCCCTTCACTGATCATCCCGCGTACACACCAGTGCTGAAGAGTTGATGGAGCATGCTAGCAAATCTAGAAGGAGCATTCACCTAGCTTGAAAGATTCGGGAGCTCTCACAGCGAAACCCAACCTCCCCTATGTCCGACACTTCTGAGATATTGGGAGCAGGAAAGGCGACAGAAAGCTGTGAATCTTCTTCTTCTCCCTAGCGTTAGTCCCGCGCAGTCGCAGGGTCCGCTGTTTTTGTCAGTCGTCGCCACTTGCTCTGTCCAGGGCATCTTCCATCGTGGCCGCGACCTCACCTAGGTCCTTCTTGATTACGTCTTTCCACCTTTTCTTCGGGGCTCCTCGCGGTCGCTTGCCTTGTACTTCGAAGTCCATCGCTGTTCTTATCGGATGGTCCTGTGGCCTCCTTAGCACATGCCCATACCATCGCAGACGCTGTTCTCGTACCTTCAGCTGGACAGGGGCAGTCTGCATGACCGCTCTGACGTCCTCGTTTCTAACCTTGTCCAGCGTCCAGCCGCAGGCCCATCTCAGCATCCTCATCTCAGCGGAGTGAAGCTGCCTTTCGTGATTCTTGTTCAGGGGCCAGCACTCGCTGCCGTATAGCATCGCAGGCCTTACCACTGTCCGGTACACCTTTCCTTTGAGCGCTCTGGAGCACCTTCGATCGCAGAGGATTCCAGTGGACTCCCTCCATTTCATCCAGGCCGCGTTGATTCGTGCCTTTACTGCCTGATCCACACTTCCGTCGGCTGCCAGATCGCTCCCGAGGTATCTGAAGTCCTCCACCTTTTCGATGGTCTCACCATGGCCGTCCACGATCGGCTCTGCACCCTCTTCGGAGCTCAGGAACTTGGTCTTCTTGACATTCAGCCGTAGCCCACCTTCTGTCAGGACTTTCTGCCATTTCTGCACCTTGGCTTGAAGTTCCTCTCTGCTATCAGCTATCAAGGCGACGTCGTCAGCATAGAGGATAGTCTTCAGTGGTCCTCCATGAGCCCCTTCACCAGGCCATCTAGTGTTAGGAGGAAGAGGAACGGGCTCAGAGCTGACCCTTGGTGCACCCCGACCGTGATGTCCACCTCCTTCGTTAGGCCGTATGGGGTGCGTATAGCTGCCTTGGCTCCTTCGTACATATCCCTCACCAGAGAGATGAGGTGTTCTGGCACATTCCGCTCCCTAAGCGACCTCCATAGCACTGCTCGCGGTAGCCGGTCGAACGCCTTCTCCAGGTCGAGGAAGGCTAGGTAGCAAGGTCGGCGCTTTTCGCGATACTTCTCCATCACTTGCCTAGCGATGAAGATGGCATCCGTTGTAGACCTTTCGGGCATGAACCCGAACTGTTCCTGGGAGATCTGGACCAGGTCCCGCAGTTTCGAGTCGACCAGGCGCTCGTACAACTTCATGGTATGCGCAGTCAACTTGATGCCGCGGTAGTTGGAGCAGTCCATCGCGTCACCCTTCTGCTTGAAGATGGGGACGATAGTGCTTGTTCTCCAGGCATCCGGCATCCTTCCTTCGGCAGTCACCGTATTCAGGAAGCGGGTGAGCCACCTCACCCCGTGCTCTCCCAGGGCCTTCCAAGCCTCTATGGGTACTCCATCCGGACCAACTGCCTTTCCAACCTTCATCTTCCCAAGTGCACGCCGAACCTCATCCTCTGTCCAGAGTGCGATGGGACCAGCTGTGGCCTCTGCCCGTGAGTTGTTCTCGTGGGAGAACTCCTCGTTCAGAAGACCTCTGAAGTACTCTTCCCACCTCCTCCGAACTTGGGCTGGCTTCCTCAGTATGGCGCCGTTGTTGCTCTTCACGCTCTTCACCACCCTGATATCTTGAGTAGCCCGATGCCGGGCTTTGGCCAGTCTGAAGACGAACTTCTCTGCGTTTCTGCTTTCCAACTTCTCGTACAAGGCGTCCATCTCCGTGTTCTTTGCCTTGGCTACGGCGGCCTTAGCGAGCCTCTTGCAACTCTTGTAGGCAGCGAGGTCTTCGGGCTCCGGGTCTTCTGCCAGCGCTTGTATGCTTCCTTCTTCTGCTTCACGACTCGCTGGACCTCCTCGTTCCAGAACCACGCTGCCTTGTCTCCTCTGAATCCACCTCGCGTCTCTCCCAGTACCTCCTTGGCGCATCGTAGGATGATCTCAGCTGCAGTGCCCCAAGCCTGCTGCACTGGTCCCTCAGGATCTGGGAGACCAACTTCCATTATCCTTCGTTTGAGGTCGCTCTTCTCTGCTCGGTGCAACTTCCACCACCGGATTCTCCTCTCGGTTCTTACCCTTGTCTTCTTGGGAAGGTCTATGGCTATGTCTGCCAGGAGGGGCCTGTGCTGAGGAGCCAGGTCTTCGCCAGGAATTACCTTGATATCCTTCACAGTTTTGAGGGATGATCTTCTCACCAGTACATGGTCGATTTCCGTCTGTCTCCCTCCACTGCTGTAGGTGACCTTCTGAGTCTCCCTTTTCGCGAAGAACGTGCTGCAGATTGCCAGATCGTGGGCAGTAGCCAGGTCCAGGACCCTCTCTCCCTCGGCGTTCCTCACTCCTATTCCTCTACCTCCGTGCACCCTTTCAAGGCCTCTTCTGTCGCTGCCGACGTGCCCATTCAGATCACCTGCTATGGTCAAGTAATCGCTTTCCGGGATCGATCTGATGGCTTCGTCAAGCCTTAGATAGAACTCGTCCTTCTCACTCTCGGGGCATCCGGTCTGCGGAGCGTACACTGACAGTATTGACCAGTACCCCTCCTTCGTGTCTATCCTCACAGCCATGATCCGATCGCTGATCCTGTTCACAGCGGACATAGTCCTTGAGCGACTCCGCTACCGCTATGGCCACACCATTCCGCTTGGTGTCTTCCCATTGTAGTAGAGTTTGACACCTTCTCCGATTTCCCTGGCCTTGGCCCCTTTCCATCGCGTCTCCTGAAGGCATAGGACTTGATTTTTCTGCGCGTCATCAGATCAGCAACCTCTCGGGACCTTCCAGTTAGCGACCCTACGTTCACAGTTCCAATTCGAACTAGCTTCTTTGGCCGAGGCCGTTCCCTCCTCGGTAGCCCTCGCATACTGACCACAGAACTCGGGCGGGGGTTCTGCGCGCCACTTCCGGGTGACGTCCTAGCATTAACACTGATTCTTTTGACTTTCAGACATGTTGGTGTCAGCCTGGCCTGCACCTGGGCCTGACGCTGGTACTAGAACCATTTTTGCAATTTTTGCAAGGCATGGTTTAGAGCCTCGGCAGGGATCGAACTCGCGGTTTTTCAGAGGTGCAGACATGAGTCTAACCTCTTAACCACTCGGCTATCCCTGCCTGGACCAGAAGCTGGGAACCGCCGCCCAGTAATACTAGGTCACTGAAGAAGAAACGTCGACAGCATAATGGCGACGCGTTCAATTGAAGGCAAAGCAAGACAAAGTCTGCTTTTTTTTCTGAGGTCGTTCGACCCCACCTTGCGGAGAATATTCATAAAAAATTGGAGACTCCGGGCTAGCAGTTCTTCCACTCCGCCGTGTGGCCCTATCCTCGTGTCAACAAAAGACAACTAGTCTGACCTCTAGCGCTCTTCTTCCAGGAAGAAATTTTACGCTAAGTGACATGACCTCAAACTCGACTTCCGATCTTTCTTCGATCAATAGCTCCTGGAATTCTAGAGATAAGACAGCGACTAGAATTTCCATGTGTAGGCAGTGGTTTGTAGAGCCACTTTGTTTGGCTTGTAGCCATTTTGCTGTCGACGTTTCCTTATTCACTGATGTGTGCTCAGATGAGCAAGCAATTCCTATAAAAAGAAAAAATTACTATTGAAAAATACCCACAGTGATTCACTAATTATGAGACAACCTAATACATTCGATGAACTATAAAATACTAGTCCTCTGAAATACTTGTGAGTTGCGTCGCTTTGAGCAAATCGAGCGACAACTGCAATATCCCCATTACTTTCCCACATTTCTGAGCGGTGATTTTACAGAATAATCACTCGAACATCTTTGCAACCATTTAACACTCCGAAACTGTAATAGTGTTCTTCGGAGATATTTCAAGTGATATTTCAATTCAGTTGAAAATAGCCTATCTAAAGCATAAAGGATAAAGGATAAAGCATTTGCCGTTGATCAATCCCTTTTGGGATGCGGCACGCATTCTACTTCCATTTGTACATTCGTAGTGGCGTTTGAATGCGATGTGGCCTATACAATGACTTGCGGGGGCCAGCCGATGTACAAGTCAGTGTTTTTATCCTCCCAGACAAGTCTGGTACCAATTAACCGACCCCGGAGGGATGGAAGGCTTGGTTGGCCCGGGCGACTCACGACCCAGGATTTGATCCCCGGACCGCTCGCGTGGTAAGCGTGCCACTTGCCACTACACCACTTCCGCCCTTCCTCAGCCTATCTAGTTCCAAAGAAATCCCCTCATACAATAAGAAAAAATGTTGAGGGATTATGTAGCTGTGTGTGTCACTTGTTACTCGGAAAGTCGGAAAAACATTACTTACTATGTCCGTGGAAATCATTAGTCGACAAGGGTCAGCTTGGCCGTTCCTAATAGGATCGAAATTGAAAAAAAAACTTTCAAATGTTACTTAAAATTCCGTGCCTGTATTGCTGGACTAAATGAAAGGCCCAGTACATAGCCTGCATACCAAATGAAACGGAACTGAGGCGATCGCGTGGTGTGGAAGCGGTAGCTGCTAGGCTCTCAATACGGACAATGTCCCTGAACAGACTGAATTCGAGTTTTTCCGAATCAATCAAGAAGACTTACACCTGATTTGCAAAATCACCTGCATCGAATCCTGTCAATAGCCTTGCGAAAAGCATAATCCATTTCTGACCAGAGCTGAATAGTGGAAGAAGTCCAAATGTGACCTGTCCTAGACCAATGAGACATTGGGAATTTTTGATAGGAAATAATAGGTCATTATGTCAAAGAAATATGAACTGAAACAGAATGGAGCGCTAAGCTTGGTCACAGCTTTGAGTGATATACAAATAAAAATAAAAAAATTATGTTTGGAAATTAAGATTACGTTAGTAAGTCACGAGTACTCCTCCTCCTCAATACACTTGTATATTGATGATTATTTGTATGTAGCAGAAAAAATATATTGGACCTGCTCAAGTGAGCGGCTGTCAAAGAGCTGGACTACTAAGTGCCAATTTCTTCGGAATTCACAGTTTCTCTAACAGCAGTCCAGAAAACTGTGGAGCAATTCAAAACACGGAAGAACAACTTTAAACTAACCCACATGAGAATGAAGAAGGACTACCAACACCTGATGGATGCAAAGAATTATTTAGAAAGGGAACACCCGAGCTCGAACAGGAAAGCTCTAAACTCCTTGAGAACCTGCTCAGATGATAGTACATTGAGCATGGAGTTGGAGGTTACCGTTTATCGAATGGACAAGAGGAGGTGGGAAGAGTACTACAGTGCACTTCTGAACGAGGAGTTCCCCCACGAGAACAACTCACGGGCAGAGGCCACAGCTGGTCCCATCGCACTCTGGACTGAGGATGAGGTTAGGTGCACTTGGGAGGATGAAGATTGGGAAGGCGGTTGGCCCAGATGGGGTGCCAATCGAGGCTTGGAAGGCGCTCGGTGAGTACGGGATAAGATGGCTCACACGATTCCTCAACAACATAACTGCGGAAGGAAGGATGCCAGATGCCTGGAGAACAAGTACTATCGTCCCCATCTTCAAGCAGAAGGGTGACGCGATGGACTGCTCCAACTACCGCGGGATCAAGTTGACTGCTCATACAATGAAGCTGTACGAGCGACTGGTCGACTCGAGACTGCGGGAGCTGGTCCCCATCTCCCAGGAACAGTTCGGGTTCATGCCCGAAAGGTCTACGACGGATGCCATCTTCATCGCAAGGCAAGTGATGGAGAAGTATCGAGAAAAGCGCCGACCCTGCTACCTAGCCTTCCTCGACCTGGAGAAGGCGTTCGACCGGCTACCACGAGCGGTACTGTGGAGAGCGCTTAGAGAACGGAACGTGCCAGAACACCTGGTCGCTGGTGAAGGACATGTACGACGGGGCTAAGGCAGCCATACGCACCCCACATGGCCTAACAAAAGAGGTAAACATCACGGTTGGGGTGCATCAAGGGTCAGCTCTGAGTCCGTTCCTCTTCCTCCTAACACTAGATGTCATGGTGAAGGGGCTCATAGAAGGACCACTAAAGACCATCCTCTACGCTGACGACATCGCCCTGATAGCTGATAGCAGAGAAGAACTACAGGCCAAGGTGCAGAAGTGGCAGAAGGTCCTGGCAGAAGGGGGCTCCGGCTAAATGTCAAGAAGACCAAGTTCCTGAGCTCCGAAGAGAGTGCAGAGCCGATCGTGGACGGACATGGCGAAAGCATCGAAAGAGTGGAGGACTTCCGATACCTTGGGAGCGATCTGGCAGCCGACGGCAGTGTGGATCAGGCAGTGAAAGGCACGGATCAACGCGCATGGATGAAATGGAGGGAGTCCACTGGAATCCTCTGCGATCGAAGGTGCTCCAGAACGCTCAAAGGGAAGGTGTACCGGACAGTGGTAAGGCCTGCGATGCTCTACGGCAGCGAGTGCTGGCCCCTGAACAAGAATCACGAAAGGCAGCTTCACTCCGCTGAAATGAGGATGCTGAGATGGGCCTGCGGCTGGACGCGACTGGACAGGGTCAGAACGAGGATGTCAGAGCGGTCATGCAGACTGCCCCTGTCCAGCTGAAGGTGAGGGAACAGCGTCTGCGATGGTATGGGCATGTGCTAAGGAGGCCACAGGACCACCCGATAAGGAAAGCGATGGACTTCGAAGTGCAAGGCAAGCGACCGCGAGGAGCCCCAAAGAAGAGGTGGAAGGACGTGATCAAGAAGGACCTAAGTGAAATCACGGCCACAGCAGAAGATGCCCTGGACAGAGCGAAGTGGCGACGACTGACAAAGACAGCGGACCCTGCGACTGCGCGGGACTAACGCTAGGGAGAAGAAGAAGAAGATCACCACTGGATTCCTCATAACAAAAAACCTAGACAGTATTTTTCTGACGGAGTTCCCCCTCAAAAAATCTAAATAATCAAGGGAACGGACGTCTTTCACGAATGCTGGCGACGGGGATGCTCAAACTTGGTTCTTGGAGTGCATTCACTAGAAGCTCTTTCTGGCCTTCTGCTTCGTTGCATTCACATCTTACACTTCTACTCCATCCTATTCCATCGATCGATTTGTCTCCACTCTCCGAAATCGCGCGCTTTAACCCGATTCTCTCATTGCGTCGCCTGGTACGTAGCCGGCCAAACGCCGTCTTCTTTCCATGCCTCGCCTGGCTCTGCCTCCTGGTCCTTCGATGGTCCATAACGTGTAGTTTTTGTACGTTTGTTTCTCTTCAGAAACCGAATCTTCATGCGTGAAACTTTGTGTGCTATTTCCAGTGATCACAACTGACATATTCATGTTAGGAAAGAGTGCAAGAATTTTCCGCGCAAGATTCCTTTAAAGTCGCAGATTCTTCTCTCCATCAAAACGTGATCTGTTGGGTCCTTCAGTGGCTCTTCCACTCGCAGGCTTCATCTCGATAGCTAGATCGATTTCAAGGACTGCGATGTGGTGTAGAATATTCTCTATGAAGCCGAACTCTAGATTCCGTGAATCACCGCAGCATTCCGCTTTATTTTCGCGCAGCGCTCGTTTTCAAGTCGCCCGCCGGCTTGTATGACGAGCTGTAGCCCATGGTCACCTCATTTTTCGAAGTTAGGTCAAAATCTCGACTTTCGCCGAAATTTGCCTATAGGGGTAAATCAGGGTCCTGATCACGAATATGGCGTTCGTTTTTGGCGTCGGCGCCATTTGGCGCCAGTTTGGCGCTGCAACTTGATTCCGCCAGTTCTTTAAGAAAACCCATTCGCAAGGGCTGCTGATGGTCCTGATTGTGTGAATACAGCGTTAGTTTTGACGTTGAAGCAATTTGGCACCGATTCGGAGGTGATAATCAAAAATGCAAAACTCTGTCATAGGTCGGAGTGGAACCACGAAGTCCCTTCCTTTGAAGCCACACGCTATCCACTTGACCACCACACCACTGCGGGTAGAAGAATACCGACCACGCTTACAAAACTTCTTTTCAAAAACTTCTTCGAAACACCTTTTTCAGCACGACCACCGACAGAACTTCAATTTTTAGCGAATTTTACCTTGTCTCCGATACCATCTTTATCAGTGCCCTTCAATA
>MU869221.1:15962-52364 GCA_036418205.1 Ostertagia ostertagi
TCGCCGCTTGATCAGAGTTTGCATTTAGAAAGAGAGTAAGAATCGTGACCATTCTGTGAACACTAGGACTTGGGAAGACTTTGCGCGGATTCCTGAGAAGGCCAGTCTAAGTGATACAGTCACCCTTACTAGGAAGGAATGACCTTCATGATGAGAGGTATCATAATGCGAGCGTGAATTCACACTAGAGACTCATTCAAAACTGATCCGTATAAGTAATATTATTTCTGAATCCCAATCGAACTATTAAGTGGAAATAGAGGTAACACGTGCGTGCCAGCGTGTGGCCTTCGCTATAAAACCAGAAAGAAATCGTCAAAAAGGGCTAGACATATATGTCTCCTTAACTGGCGAGCAACATAATTGTTTGCTGTTCACGAAGCGAAAGATCCCGACAGTCTTATCAATCAAATTCAGAGGCTTTCTGGGTACTGAAAATTGCTAAAAGCACGTAATTTGTACCTCAACCATTGTCGGTGGAATAGCACCTGTAAGCATGCTGGATGGTGCTGACATGAGGTTCGCTAGTGCAGCCTCCGTTTGCACGGTATCGTGGTGAACAGAGTGTACCGGTAGATCCTAAGTAGTTATGAATTTTGCTTTTCATAAATAAATGTTCTGGCTCAGTCATACCCGATGATAGATGACAGGCTCTTCGGTAGAGAGCAATGTCTCAGCGGTCATACCGGAGTCGACAAGCTCAAAGGCACCTAGATCTAGATCCATCCCGTTGCCGTTTTCTTCTTCAGATGAACTATCCGTCGGTACTGGGCTAAATTTAATAAACATTTTATCAGCATTATAATGACTGATTATACACGAGCACGACTAGAGATTCGCTGATGTCCTTGCTGAGGAATGACTGAGGTATCGTAGGGGGATAGAGAGAGTTACGTTAGTCATTGTAACAACCTTTATAAAAACACGTCACCGGACGGGAAGATTACGGATAAATCATTCCTCGCCACCATCTAAGGGGATCCTGTGTTGCATAACGCAGAGCCATGTTGGTTTAAAGTGTTGGGTTGATGCATAATTATTGCGGCTTTTTTCAACAAATTTTATTCAGCGAAAACGATAAAAATATTCAACAAAAACATGTTTAAATGATTATTCCGGAGCGTAGTCACCATTCAAGAATGCTTCCCATTTGCTTGGCAGTCGGTCGATTCCACGGGTGAAGAAGTCACGATTCTTGGAGACGATCCACGCTCTAACATCGGCCACCAAGTCATCCAGCTCGTCGTAAATTTTGTTCGTTTGCCAGTTTTGAATGATGACTGCTCTGAAGTGGTAGTCTGTAGGAGCTTCGGTCGGTAAATATGGCGTTTTGAACCTCTTGAACCATCTTTCAACTTGGCTTTTGCTGATTGTTCCCTCGCCGAAAAGTTCGTTGAGATCGCGAAATGACTGCCGCCTTCCAACCTTTCTCGAAGTGGTAGAGCATATGTGGCGAATATGAAGATGATTTTCGATAAGCATTCTGTTAATGAAGAGAAGAATATTTTCATGAAAAATAATGAAACAAAACGTCAATCTTTTCGAAAACAGAACGCGCGAAAAAACCGCAATAATTATGCATCAACCCAATATTTCATATGTACAGCCATGCCAGTTTCCAGTACATTACTCCTCCGCTCTCCTCATCGCCTAACCTCTCCTTTTTAAAGCGAGCGGATTGTTGAAACATTGTGTTCATAGATTGGACTAGGGATTCCATTCGGAAACTTCACTGGCTAAAGTGCGCTAGTAGCGATCTTACCACACCTCGAAGTGCGTCGGAGATCACGGTCAAACCAACTCCTTGCCCTTCGATCCAATGACGTCTCAAAATTAGCTCCGCGCAGGGACAACCGTTCATTGTGTCGAGTTCCACGAGAGAAGTACACATGATTTTTTTGTGTTTGTGATTGGCGGATGAGGTAGGACGTATTAGGGGTTTGAAGATGGTTGTGGTCGCGAATGGTAAGGGGTTGTGTTTTAAAGGAGAGGTTTAGCTCAGGATAGGGAAGGAGGGAGTTTTGTACAGTTTTATAAAAAGTGCGTACAACGGACGAAATTCACAGAATTTGCTGGTTCCAATGGTTATAACTTCCCCCTTATCCGCGGCCCCTCCAGAAACGTGGTGGTGGTGGGGTCGTGTGCTCTCTCATGCTCCGTACTCGCTGCCTTCAATGGGAATTCTTCGACGCACCAGCCCAGGTTTACTTCAATTCAAGTGAGACACCCTGAATAGAACTTCGCAGCTTTTCACAAAGAATCCTCGTCAGCCTAGACAACAGCGAATCTCATCGAAGGGACAAACTCGACTGGTTAGGGGTGAAAGTGAAATTGTTAAATCTGTTACAGTAATCAAAGGCCACAATAGAACAAACATGAGTACCGCGACATCCACACAGTGCGAAAAGACACAATCATTGAACGGCAACCCAATCGACCAATCACCAAACGCAAAACGAACAGAAAGGAAAATAAGAAAAAAGAAGGGTAAAGAAAAGTGCTTGTGTGAACTAACACTGAACAAACGAGAGGAGCAGCGACCACCACCATCACCATCGTTACGTCACCACAGTGTGAGAGTTGTTAGTATAGAATTAGTAAAACGTGCCATGTGATGTTAGCACACATCACAACCACCACCGTAATCACATTGATTGTCAACCATCTCAACGCTGTCAGACCGACCAAATTCACTCATTCATCAAATATATTAAATCAAAACTTTTTTGAATCAGCGACACCTCTAGTAAGGGGGCGTGGCAAGCCACGTGTGCAGCACGTTCCGCCCATCCTCAGCTACGACACGATGGCTATGAGTGAATCGTGTCGATGAAGCCTTTAGTTAAAGATGGTGCAGAAAAAAAAGAAAAAAAGTAAGAAAAGAAAACCGCTGAACCTTTGCATGTCTTCCGTTTCGTCGGGCTCGATGACGTGCTCGTGCTCTTCCGGCACCACTTCAATCTCCGTCAGCACCTCCACAAACACCGGCGTGACAATCCTAGGTGGAGTGGGTGACTTTTATCGGTGCATGAACTCGTGGCGGACTCGGCTCTCTGGGTGGAGTCGACACTCGAGACGTGGACGGCAGAGCGTATCCACTGAATTGTGGATCTGCCGGTGGTGTCACTGGCGTTGGGAGACGTGGGGTTGTTGGAGTTTGTCTAGTTGGTTTCGCTGGAGGTGGAGATTGTCGTGGAGATGGAGTTGGATCTTTTGGTGGCGGAGTGGGAGAGGCTGGAGGTGGCGATGGAGGCAGCGGCGGCACTGGTGGAGATGGTGAATTCAAAGGTGGCGGTGAGAATGTTGGAGGAGTCTCCACAATAGGAGTTTTAGCTGTGGGTGGAGTCCTCGTTGGAGGTGGAGTCTTCGTTGGAGGCGTAGTCTTCACTGGAGGCGGAGTCATCACAGTGGGTGTAACTGCAACAGGCGTTGGCGCAACCTCTAGTCTTACTGGTCTGGCGGAGAGCTTCGTCGGTACGGTGGCGTTTTGCGACGTCGCCATCATCACGTGCATCGGTAGCGGCTCGTGGATCACGCTTCAAACCAATCAATAAGCGTGCAGGTAAAAAATGGTGAAAGTGTACTAAATAATTAAAGAAAAAACTACTGCCCATGCCAAATAAAGGTCGACTTTCTACTGTGAGTAAAAAAACGAGACAGAGTGTGCACTACTATGAACTACTGGTGAACAAAGAATGCTAGTCTCAGGGGAAAAACTGATTTGAAAAATTTTCCAAACAAAACAGGCTTGGGAGTTGAATAGAGAACTTAAATTTCAAAAAATGCAAGCAATAATTAGAATTAAAAGCAAAGCGTTCTTGTAGGAACGTACCGGTCATAGGGTTTATTGTAATCCTCTAACATTCGAATGTAGGAGTCCCAGTCCTCCATGCATGCGACACCAACGGGCTAAAAATCAATAATCGATTGCTGAATCCCCAATAGGAAGTTCTTGAGCATTTCCTGGGGAAATTCTAGCGCATGCGGTTTCAAACCTGGTTGAATTTTTCATGCAAAAGTTTACATTTCTTCTAGCAGTAAGCTTACAGATTGGAAAATAGGGCAAAGCGTCCCATGCAGGGAAAAACCACGTAAGAAACTCACACTCTGGAAAGTACGAAGCTGTTTTCATTCAAAAAAGGGAGAAACACCAGGAAATTCACGAAACAATTTACTACGCATACTAAACGATTTAGAGAGAAAATGGATAGATTGAGGAAGTCAGATCAAATCTAGCCCGCTTCGAGGGACTTTGGTAGAAATTTAGTCTAATCACCAACTTTCTGGCGACGAGGTGTGTAGAAGTATCCGGTTGTCCTGAGTGGTATGGAAGACCTGTAGAGAATGAGAAAATGAAGGTTCATAAGTGTTTAGGGGGGCACTCCATCGTACTCGGCGTCTTTTACCCTCAAGAAGTGCCTAGTGGTAATATAAGCACAGGAGCGTTGCAAGCACACAGCTCGGCTCATTTGAAGTTTACTTTCGATATGAACCGGGGTAGTGTGCTCTACGCATCCTACCTGAGTCCTGCCCAGTTTTTCGCAAATGGTCAGTGGTTACGAGTCCTGGAGTTTCTCCTTTTCCCATCTCTAGATTGGGCTCCAGCTAAACGACCATTTCCAGATGGATCGTTTCATTGCATATATCAAGCCTGATTCAAAGCGTTTTTTCTCAAAAAAAGGATACTTTAAATGGTTGGACTGCATGTTATCAACGCTATTATCCGTAGCGATCTGAACGCTATGCCCCTTACCCCTAGGCTTAGAATAGTGGAGAAAATCCCCCCCCATTCCCCCTAACCAGCCTCAGGATCACTGAAAAAATAATGCAGAAACACTGAATTGACACTAACAGCAGGGTGGGTAACTTTTTCGTAGGTCAAAAAATAAATCGAAAAAGGAGATCGTTGAGAGAATTAGAATGGGACGTTGGAAGTCATCGCTCAAATAATATTTGTCTCTTGCTCGTGAGTTCTTCTTTAATATTTAGTCAAATGTCATAATAAACACGTTGATCGAAGGCTTGAGGACAATTTTCGGAGTAACTCTGTTAGTATATTCTGCTCTTGCTCGCACACCTTCATATTTCGTTTTCCCAAAACTCATAGCTTCCCTCAGCTAAAGTAAAAAAGCTATAGCAAGCCTCAAGCGAAATACATTCCGAAATACTAGCAAAGCGTAAAATTATAAAAGCAAAGCACGGGGAAACCACTGAATGAAAACTCGGACGACATTAGTGAACCTTGAAGCAGAAACAAGTTTGCGCCTCAATCGGGGTAACCTTTCCCGTAGCTGGGTATAAGAGAATTTCAACACCAGGAGCAGGATGAAGCCTTTGACTTTGCAAATAATCCTAATGTTTCGTACTTCACGCTCCCACTGCTACTGCTTCTTCGTATTGAACAGGTGAGTTTCTGAAATGCTACTCGAACCCTGAAAGAAGTGGAACGATGATTGAAAGTATAAAGCGCACACCCTTCATATTTCTTTTCACCAAAACTCATAGCTTCCCTCAGCTAAAGCAAAAAAGCTATAGCAAGCCTCAAGCGAAATACATCCTGAAAATACTAGCAAAGCGTAAAATTATAAAAGCAAAGCACGGGGAAACCACTGAATGAAAACTCGGACGACATTAGTGAACCTTGAGAGCAGAAACAAGTTTGTGCCTCAATCGGGGTAACCTTTCCCGTAGCTGGGTATAAGAGAATTTCGACACCAGGGAGCCAGGGATGAAGCCGTTGACATTTCGGCAAATAACCCCAGATTCCCGTGTCCCGCTCAACTCTGGCTTGCTTCTTCGTTATTGGACAAGGTGAGTTTTCAAAAATGCTTGCACAAAACCCCTGGAAGAGAGGAGATGGGACGATGGATTAGGAAAGTATACTCACAATTAGAATGGCGGTTAAAGGGTTACTGCAAGCAATAGGAAAAAAGAGCTGGTACACAGTATGAATTTCATTCAGTAGTCTACAAGAAAGCTACATAAAGCGGGACTCACAGTACGCGGACTGACAAGCACAATAGAAGCTGGGGATGAGTCGTCGCTCCGAACATGCTCGAACAGTTTCGGCAGATCATCCTTGACGAGCTGCATCACGCGAGGGCTCACATTCAGCCAATCGACGTTATGCAGCGGATTGTTGACCTTTTCCTGTCGTTCCTTTTTCTTGCGATGTAATAGCGGTTTAGGGCATTCTTCCTGAGCTACGACATGCGACAGGCGTCTCTCGGAGATAGTGAAAAGCGTCGAGTAAAATCGTGAAGAAAGTCGCGACGTCGACGGCGGCGATTCGTTGAGTTGAAGTCGAGGGATGTCAGTTTGCGGTTCGTGCACGGAAGCATTTGGCAGGCAATACTGCGGGTAGAACAGCTCCAGCTCCGGCACTTCGCTGTTCGGCACGAACGACGCCGCCACCGGTGCAACCTCGAAGTCAATCGTAGCCGAGTGCGGTGGCGGCGGCGAGTCGCATTGAACGGCGAGTTTCGAGAGCATGAACGGCTCGGAGATACGAAAAGACAGCGGAGCAGACAACATAAGCGGATCGGAGGGCGTGCAGTAACGCGGTTGGCATCGAGCCGACACTGGAACACTGCGATTGCTTACAGATTGCGACGGCGGCACCGTAATCCCCGACGGACACGAGCGTAACCGCCGTGAACGACGAGCAGAAAGGGCTGAAAAATTTGATCTTCATGTAAATTCACACTGCTCTCCATGTATTCTTTCGACAAATTTCAGGTAACCGACCTATTTTCTGATAATCTGGACTTGGCAGTTGCACCTCGTAGTCGAACGATGAAAGTGACGCCGTGGGTGACTGATATCTATCCCAGTACTCCTAAGGAGAGCGAATTTGTCGAGTTATCAAGTTATTGCCTCTCAGGCTGAAAGATGCTTCACAGACCTGTCTGATATGTACTGATGGCTCAGTGGAAAGTGAGCAATGTTCGGAAATGGACGGACCCGACTCGTCCCATGATTCTCCACGTGATTCGTTACGTCGTTTGAGCATTCTAAACAGATTAATATGTCTATAAATCACGGTTTTTGAACTTATTACGTAAAACTGTAGTGAAGTAGCTCCATGGTTCAAGCATAAGCACAGTGAGAAGATTTAATAAGGTGAAAACTCACAAAGATCGCGCCGAGGCAGATGAGTTGCTATATATGCTGGGTGGACGGTAACTGGAACAAAAGGAATAAGTCGCACTGAATACACACAGTCACTTCGAAGACACACCACAACATCAAACTAACAGTCCATGTCGCACCCGTGCTAGTGTGAGTCTTACACATGAAAATAAAAGCACGGGTACGAAATGGACCATCAGTGAAGGAAAAGGAAGAGTCCTTCGAAAACGCTATAATTTGCGGATTATTTGCTTTCGTAATTGTACTGTGGTAACAAGATATACTGAGCGTGGAGAAGGCGAGAGGGCATAAAGAACGAGAGCGCGCCGACATCCCCACATTGCGAACGAGGAAAAATGAGGAAGGCTGAAGCGGTCTGGAAAAGACGCCACGTATGTAAACGTTGAGGTGAAAGGTCCGATCTTGAAGCTATTGTGCACAAAAACTCATGGTATTCCTTCCACGCATAAATGAGTCACGCGTGTTCACTAATTGCAGTTTAAATCCATGATTCGGTTTAGACTCACCTAGATGGTTGTTCGGGTGTGCAGTTCGGGGTAATGAATAAAAAAAAATCACCATAATATCCGAGCAACCCTGCCCCATGAAAAATTACTGAGGCTAGAGAGGAGGACTCAGGACGTTCGTATAGGGTGTGTCACGGGGGGAGGGGGGGGGGGGTAATTGAAGGCAGCGGTTCTCTTTCCGCTTCGCTGAAGCTCGTATGACGCATCTTAGTAAACGCCGAGCCTATACAGTGTTCCATACATTTGGAATGCAAAATTCCGCTTTATTTTTAGTCGAATCAAACCTAAAACTGAGCTAAATAAGGTACAAATGTATGGAACGTATGAAGATATAAACCAGAAACTATTAAATTGAAGTGCAAACATACCTCCTAATTGAAAGAACATTGGGTGAAGGCACACGGATAGCTAGCGGAAAATCAAAACTATAATAGCTACTTATCAAGGCGTCGTCGATTTGCCATCTGAAATTTATCCATTTCATTTATTGATTTCAAACCACAGGGGCAGTCAAAAGAAGTTAGAAATGTGGAGCACGCGTAAGAAAAAACAATAAAAGAAAAGTAAAAAGGCGAGATGCTGGATGGAACTCACTCAATATGACTAGAAGTTTTGTCCTCCTCCCATTGTTGTTCGACCACAATAGGTTCGGGCCTAGAAATAATAACAGCTACGATATAAAAGGATAGATAAAGCATTTGCCGTTGATCAATCCCTTTTGGGATGCGGCACGCATTCTACTTCCATTTGTACATTCGTAGTGGCGTTTGAATGCGATGTGGCCTATACAATGACTTGCGGGGGCCAGCCGATGTACAAGTCAGTGTTTTTATCCTCCCAGACAAGTCTGGTACCAATTAACCGACCCCGGAGGGATGGAAGGCTTGGTTGGCCCGGGCGACTCACGACCCAGGATTTGATCCCCGGACCGCTCGCGTGGTAAGCGTGCCACTTGCCACTACACCAAAGCTACGAGATATATTACCATATGAAGGAAGCCGAGTTCGAAGCATGGCTATTGGAAGATCAGATGAACAAAGGGGCTAAGAAGAGCTCCACTAGGAGTGAGCCTTAGTAGTCGCTGCAGTGTTCCACACTTGATCCAACTAGTCCCAAAACACCTAAAATTATTTTTACCATGGTCATAGAGGGAAAATAGTAATGGTGTTACTGAGGCACAGAAAACCCAGCTCACAAACGGGAATATCGGGAATTCTGAACGCTCCTTGCCGTTTTTTTTTGTAAAGCCGCGCTGATGAATTCCTTATAGTTTTTTTCATGGCATGCTGGAGTACTGATTAAGCCCCACTTTAGTATGACATTGTGTCCAAGCTTCACAATTCCGGTGATTGGGCAGTACATCAATTACGTGCTCCTCATTAACTGTTCAAAAAATTGTTTGAAGGCCTAGCCTACATCGAAGTGTTTAGTTATTTCCTCAAAAATCAAAAATGAACTAAAGCATGTGAAGAGGACCGTCTGTGGGAGGAAATAGGAAAAGGAACCAAAAAACACCGAACAAGGGCCTTCTTTTTTCTGAGGCCGACCATGCAATGAGGAGAGTTACAGCGTGGCAAGGAGAAGGGTTGGCAAGAGAGCTGCTTGTAGGAGAACGCAGATAGCGCAGAAACTTGCGATGCGAAAAAGTCAAAATAGCGGTTGCAGCGGTAAAAAGAAGGTCGTGGCGCCAGTGCCGCGCTTGTTCCTGTGGTTAGAAGACCAGCTACCTCACTAACAAGAGAACGCCCTGATGACTCGAAATTCCAGTACTTCCTCGCTAGACAGTATGACTACTTGATGGCTATTCGCGTGTGCTCGAAAAACGAACTTTACTCATTACAAAACGACTCAGTCTTGTGCTTTCGTAATTTTACCAAGTAGAGAGCACCGTTCTAGAGGCGGTTGCAACTCCACAGTTGATTTTGCATTTGTTGAATGTACATCTGAAGAATCTCCTCGCCTTGGCCCATAAGCCAAACGTCGTTCGATCATCCGCTTACGCTTCAATAAATGCAGCAAATCGGTGCCTCGGAACTAAAACATGCCGCTATTAAGATTGTTTAAACTCAGGACTGCATTTTAAAAAATTTTCTTGGCTATTGCTACCAATATCTATCAACATTCCACTTTTCCCAGATCTGAGACTTGGATCCAGAATTAGGTCTAGTACACACATATGATGTGTGTATGAATCCTTCAGAAGTTAATGGACGTATACGGCTGCTCCTACCAATTTTCCACATATTTATAATGTTGATGGGTTGCTCTGCCATTTTTCATATTGGCTGTACAGTTATATCGGGAGGGTTACGTGACGTATGGAAGTAATGTGTAGGTCCGAAGCTAGCAAGAAACATCCGCCGGCAGACCAGTGTGGTTATGCACCCATCATCTCCTTCAACTCTCGAAGCCTTCAGTTGACTTTGAGATTGGGACATAAAGGCAACACGGGCTGAAATCCTCAAAACTAGCTTCCCCTTAAGCCGTTCGGCCAACCATTGGACCTATGTATTCGCGCCCATAACCTCTACCAGAACAGTATTTATGGATCGTTAGAAATGTCGGGTTTTACGACACGATCGTAAGCCCTATCGTGACCGTACTCCCGCTACCCGCTGCACGCGTGTCGTAGGTCTCCTCATCCTTTCATCTTTCAGAAAGAGGATCACCCTCGAGAAGCTGCTCCCTTGTGCTGTGAGGTGATTGCCGTCTGTGCCCCTGATATAGCGCTCATACGGATCGCTTCTGCGGGAAAGTCTAATTTTTTCTTTTATGACTTCTCCATTCATCAGTCTTTTTTTCATAATTTTCTATGTTTAACTGACCTTTCTGCCAAAGTAGTGAATCTTTTGTATATACTGTATACCGACAAGATCAATACACATAGTTGTCACTGCTAGGCCAATGCCAAGGTAAGCGAGCATAAGGACGATGTAACTAAAAAAATACACTTTAACTCAATCAAAATCCCCAAATTTATTAATTTTGTTCGTATATATCAAGTATTTGCGTGTAAAATTTGCTCTGAAACCCTCATCATTAAAAACAATCTTACGTTAGGGTGAATGTATTATGAATAAAAGTGATTATTTTTATCAGCAACTGACGTTTTAGAAAAAAATATCGAAAAAAAACTCACTCGTGGTTTTCAGGAACAATATCACCGAATCCTATTGTAGTGAGCGAAATGAACGCTAAAATTGTTAGTGTGACTTATTAAATAGCATCTGATAATAAATCGTTTTAGAGCAATCACTCAAAATTATTATTTGGATTTCCAGAGAAAATATGGCATGATTGGAGGGAGAGAGAGAGAGAAGAGGAGTGGATGGTAAAGATTCAGTGCTGGCAAAATTTTGTGAAGATTTCAGAATGTTCCCTTTCTGTGTTTAAGGGATTTCCTGAACATTTGAGGTGTCCGCAAAAGAAAAGCAGCCTGATAAGGCTGTATTCATGTTGACTGGGCGCAGCGTTAACCGTTCGTTGTTATTTACCAATGAGGGGTCGCATTAGTGAGATGTGAAGCCTCAGTGGGCTTTTTTGGAGAGGTCGCAGTTCTGAAAGGTGAAGTGACGTTGGCTGGAGACATATTGAAAATGTATAGAATTGCCCTTTCAAAAGTTATATGTAGCCCCTGTGTACCTTCCACTTTGGACGGTTTCGGAGGAAATATGGGGGTAGAGTTATGTCATGTGGTGCTAGTACCAAGTACCATAGAAATAGTCAGAGTTACGGAGGAGGTGAGGGGATCGTATGGGGCTTCCTAGGGGGTAGTGCTCCGAATTTTTCCACCAAAGTCAAGGTTAAAGCTGGCTGGGCAACTGGAATGGGACGGTCCAATCAAAGAGTGCTTCAGTTCTACGTCCATTCTCATTCTGGCCTTGGCATCCTTTACTTGATCATGATTTCGTATCGTCGCTGATAACAGTCCGACCGACAAATCTTAGACAGCACGGTCCAATCAAAGAGTGGAGCACAAAGCAAGAGCGATGCGGGACGAAATTTAGGCGTGAGCTAAACCATTTGAGAAGTATGGCCAGCCTGCAGAGTGGTCAGTGGAGTTAGGAAACCACGCCGCGTGATCCACATAAATAGCCACATTTATATAAATACAACATTTTTAGCTTTGGCTGAGGTAGAACTTACAATAATAGAAAGCATCCATGTACGTCCATCCTTCGAGAAAGGAGAATAAAACTCCACCAAACGCGATGTAGAGCTGAAACAGTTCACTCTAGTTAGTATTACTTATCTGACCTCTAATTATTCATTGAACTAGGTGGCTTATGTCCTTATAAGTCGGTATAGGATACCAGTAGACTACGTAGGGTAAGCACAGTTTCAAGATGATAAGACCTGAGCGGTAAATCAGATCGGAATTGGTCCCGACGTGCAGACACGGGGCAGCCTGCATGTTTTGGTCAGAAAGGGGCACAAACTTGCCAATACCTTGGTCAAAGCTTGGAATGCGTTCCAGCACAAACATTCCATATTCCAGCAATTTAATTCCTACCCCGTTCCGTTGAGTTTTCTACTCTTATCCGTATTTTTTTTCGGTTGCGCTATCACGAAAACGGGGCTTAGCGGCTGCAATGCTTTTGCAACCGCGTCGAACATCTTCTTTGCTATCAACGAGCCCAGGCCTAAGGTCGGCAAGGAAGTTCGAAGTATATGAGCAGATTTTTTCCATATTTATGCCTCTACCTAGGATTAGACCTGCGTCCGCACGCATATCTCAAAAATTTTGCCAATGTGTAGGGAAATTCCCATGTATTGCGGTGTGGCTTGAACATGTCAAAAGCACTATTTAAGGAATACTGACGGTAATGCATTGGCCGAAATTCCTCACGTACTGCGATAGCGCCCTCTATTTTCTATCCGGAGTCAATCTCAATTCGTGAAAACCACGTTGGTTTAGTTATTATGTGATCACCAGTCGACTATTGGATATCACCCTATCTATACGTCTTCAGGTTCTCTCCTACAATGTGGAGAAAGTCGTATTCACCGATGTAGCTTATAGGCTGCTCGAAACATTTATGAAAACTGCTTTGTCAGAGTTCAGGTAATTCCTGCTCCCTCCATGCATAGTGGTTTCTTGCGCTATATTCTATCATTGTGTTAAAAAAATGAAAGCGTTCCGACAAAAATTTACGAGGAAAAAGAGCTGAAGCGTAACTCCAAAACTGGTCTACAATACTACTGCGCTGCTGCCAGCCGCAGAAGAGTCACGGAAGAGCAGATTAGTTTTCTTTTTCGTTCACTCTATCATTTTAAATGACTCCAAACCGTTCTGGTGTGAGAACTGCCCACGCTCCGGCAGTATAGATAATTCAGTGCTTTATAAGTCCATTTACACCCAATGGAAAGATCGCACTCACCTAGATTCATCGCTGACGGGAAAAGACACTCAAGAGAATTACCTTATCATGGCTTTATAGACCTGGTAGTGATGTCTTATCACAAATGCCAGAGTAAAGCCCCTAGTATGAATGGTGAGCTACTGCCCTCCATCCTATCCGCTCCATAAGTCCACCTACGCACAACGGGAGGAATCGCACTTACCCAGCATCCATCTCTGACGAAAATGAAACACACTCACGAGATTTGTCGTATCATGGCTTCATACCTGATAGTGATGTCTTATCACAAATTTCTTGAGCAAAGCCTCCAACGCGATGGTGGTGAGAACTAATCTAGATACACCGATAGTATACCAAACACAAGAGCCGTAGCGACGGCGTGCGCGAAAGAAAAGCAGACGTGAGCGACGGGCTGAGCGGCAGCAAACGAACAAACGAATAAGTTTCTTGTAAAGGCTATAACCTCACTTAAATTGAACTTCTAGTGGAGCAGTGAGAATTTATAAACCTTCAAGGTCTTTCCGTTAACCATTTTTGGAAGTACCAGTTCACCTCGCACGTACCGCGCGCATGAAAGGTTTGCGTGCGGACCTGGTGCTTTACTACGTTAAAGTGCAATCGAATTCGTGGCGTAACCCAGACAATAGACCCAACGCCACACTGACCCTACATGCTAGATGCTCGTTAAATAAGTCAGGGTGCTTGTCCAAGAAAATGCCCTTTTGAGAAATACGTGATATTTTAAAGGAGAGTGAGTTGAAAGTACCAGTAGAATTGTGAACACCATAAAGACAGGCACTTCAGTTTTATCCAACACCAAATCCTCCCAGTCTAGCGATCTCGTGCTCGACAATTGTGATTCGGCGTCTTCATTTTCTGCAAAATTACTTAGCTGTGCATAAAACCGTAAGAAATTGAGCGATCCTACACAGAATGAGAAAAAAATAAATAATTGGTAAAAATGACTTCTATGAATGGACAATAATTCGTGTCATAAAAAGCTTACCCTTATTTAGGCCCCGAAACCGTCTCCATCGACCATACAGAAGAGCTCGTCCTTTCTTCATCTCCTTATAGAGCCATATGGTGCACTCGGAGAGGAATTTACCCAAATCTGACGTGGGTTTACCTTTCTTGTTGACATTTTCAAATGAATTCTGAATTATAAACCTCCGATAGTGATGATGGCCAGTGGGGCTCCGAACAGCGCGAACACCACGCAAGCGATCCGACCTGACGACGTTGCTGGTACAATGTTGCCATAACCTTGAAGTTACACACGATCATCCTAAGTTCTGGATCAACGTCTCGAGTATTTGCGTGCGAAAAAGCTTCCCGGTGTACAGAAGCAGAATCAGAGAAGTATACACTTCGAACAGGGGCTGGACGGGATATAATCGTCACTGAAATTCCAACTGTTATGGGCAGCTGTTGACCATAGTTTGCGTCGAATCTCATCATCCGAGTTCAAATCATTTTCGTGGTCAGGATTGACACCATACAACAACGATTTGTCGGTGGATGACGAATGGTTTGGGTTTCGTCATTGATAATCATTAGCTGATGGACTACCTCCGATCGCTCCGTGGCGTATTCATAGTCTTGCCCAAGGGTTTGGGTTAGTTGATTACGTTCGGGTTTTCCATGGGGAAACGTGCTTTTGCAACCTATCAGTACAGCCTAGGACGCTGAAATACTGACTGGGATGTAATGCTTGTGCAGGCGCGGCAGTCCCTCATGGCCGTAACTCATGAAACCTTGGCCAGTCTTTATTTTAACGGTTTTGTCCTAATGAACGTGATGCCAAGATCTGCATTAGAGGGAAGAAAGTGTGATCAACACTGCTACCATTTCTAAATGACGACACACCGCCCTTTCAAAACTAGCATACAAGCCTCGCTCTATCTTTGGAGGGGCGAACGAGCGAACTAGACGCTGCCCTGTGAACGTGCTTACAGAACTTGAGTTTAGTTAAAATTGTACCAGTGTGTAGAAATAATTTCGAGCTGTTACCAACCGATAGTCGCCATTGTGGTAGCGGCGAAAAACAACGCACTGCTCGCTGTCCACATTTTTTCGCTTTTCTCGCCTCGTAGCTTGTTATTTCTGAACTCAAAAATGTCAACTTGCAATTCTAACACCTCTTATCCATTAAACTCCAAATTGTTCATAGCTACGAAAAAAACAGTACCTATGCCTTTTTGGACGTTCCGAATCGTCTTTCCGTAGCAGTAGTTCTTGATTGGGAACAACACGCACATCGGCATATCTGCAAGAAATTCAATGAGTTGCGTACTTATGGAATGGCATCGATTGAGACTTACCGTACGTACTGCTCCTTGAATGCTTTATAGATTTTGTCATTGAATCGATACAATTCACCTTCTATAGAATCTTTCCACACCTTTTTATTACCTCTCCCTGAAAATAGACTGGAAATTCAAAACAAAATTGAATGAATTGATCTATCGAATCGGCTGACTTCTAACATATTCATATTGTGTAAGGAAATGGACGACAGCATCATTAGTTAAACAAGTGGTAGCCTCTATGATGGTTTATTATAAGCGGCCAAAGGCAACGAGCAAGATGGCTGGGAGGTGGATTTCGACACTGGGATGGAGCAGGCCACCGTCCCTCAGCAACAGTAGGCGAGGAGTGATTTGATAGGCCATAGCGTTCAATGCCTTTATGATCGCTCTTATTCACGATAAGTATGAACAAATCTTCATGGGAACTTACCGTCTCTGATCATCGCTATCAAATTGGTCCGCATATCGCTAATCAACGCCTTACCAACAGATTTCAACTGAAAATAGTATTTTGTGGATCGATTTTTCTTCTTGGCGATGACATCATGGTGACAAGTCAATGACTTCCGAGGTAAAAGGTGTAGTGAATCATCTCATTTGAATATGGGAGCTTTAGGGCGTCAAAGCATGATGGGATGACGACGCTAAAGACCTAGACCTCAAACCTATGCCTTGACTTTCGAGTGACCATATGGATTCTGGTCAGTGGTTTTCCTACAAAACCACCACATTCAGGGAACACCTACTAAAGACAGATTGTGAGTTTGTAAGTGATTTCGACGAGGAATTGTCCGGCCTTCAGAAATGGAGTGTGGCGCCTTTTTCCACTCCACCACCTCCGCATTCCATAGATGCGGATGATAAAGTTATGCTGAGCTCTATAGTTTGCTATCATAAAGAGGGGTGTACATTGTGTGACGCCACCTTCTTCTCCCACGTCCATGGATTGGAACCTTGTAACCCTTCAAAGACGAGTTAATTAATACCGAGTTTGGAGGGAGTTATTTGTCACAGTATACCAATTATATATTACTGAGACATTATTCAAACAATGGAACATACCCGATCTTCGTTCGGAGACTCAAGTCGGTAGAAAATATATGCGCCGATCACCGCATACAAACATACAACGGCAACGAGGGCCACATGTGGTAGGACGAGTTTGACGTACTAAAAAAATTAATTTATTTTTTAAAAAAGCATACTAAGGACAAAATCGTACCAACCAATCTAATGTGATGAGATGTTGAGGGCACATTTCAAGATCACTATGTGTGTTTATTCCGCTTGAGAATTAATGAAGGTTTTCGACAAAGGAGAAAGGATCGCAGAAAACATTAAAGTTAAGGATCTCTTTTCCCAGGGTTATGGACGTGTTCTCGAGCTGCAACGACCTTAGACACTGTAGGAGAAGCTGCACTACGGCAAGAGGATAGTTTCGGAGTCGAGAGGACCATCGGATCGTTTTGCGCAGAAATGAGCTTTCTACGCTCACTTTCACGCAGAAAACCCCATTTTTGATTCCGAAATTTTTTGGACGGTATGGAGTGTGGAATTAGGTGTGGCAACTACAACCACTCATACGCTTCGAATTCTCTTCTGCGAAGTAGGGCTAACTCATCGTAAAGTGATATCAAAACCAACTTTTTTGATTTTTGTAGTAGCGTCTTCGGGTTCTGGATGCGCACTCGATTCCAGCAGGCCCTCGATCTCGCGGAGTTGCTGGTCCATGGAGCTATCAGGTGCATTCGCGTGACATTAGTCGCGCGGCAGCCACGCGAAACGCAACCGACCTTCTTCCTGAAACTTTTCAAGCAGGAAATGGTTTCACCGCTGTAAATCGTTTGGAAGTGCTATTCAATTGAATATCAGTTTTATAATATCACTGTGCTGCATCATGAATATCAGTTATGTTCTATTTGAAGGCAGTGATCACGATGGCTGGTGGGTGGTGCAATTTTGATGACGTCGTTGAACGCCATTGGTGGAAAGGCCATTAGAAGGTGGTTCCAATCACACTCTCAGCGCGCTGGAGGGTCTAGTTCATCAATGACGTCACCACAATTGCACCGCCCCATCCATCTTGATCAGTGCTTCTAACAGAACCACGAAGGGAACGGGTTCTATTTCGAAAAATTTCCTCCCCGGTACGCTCAAGTACTTTTGCCTTTGGTAGCTATTTTGGTGTTCCGACATTCTGTTGGTCATTATATGAATAAGAGGGAAATAGAAAGAAATGCTGAAAGCAGGAAAATGCCCTGGGTTCTGAGGTAATCAATTATCACTGTTCTCAGAATGCTCTCGCTACCTTCCGAGTCGTGTTGAAAGTGCCGATATGTGTTGGGCGTGGTCTATCAGTAGAGTCCGCCTCGGCCGAATTAGCGCTGGTTAGATCCGTGACGAACGTCGCGTATGCTTTCGGAGTGGCTCTGAAGAGGAAGATATTTCCAGGAAAATACACCACATAACAAGTTTAAGGTGCGACCCAGGACTAAACTTCCTTGGTTTTTGCACACGAAAGTGAAGCATTGGTGCGAAAGACGCCGGCAATAGAGACAAAAAGAGAAGAATCCGTTAGAACGCTAAAGTTGGGAGCTTGCCACATTTGGACTAAGGTAATGAAGGACTGCGCACGGAGAAAGGGGGATAGGAGGAAGAACACAACGAGCAAGAGAACGCAATGATCAGCAGGATGCGGCTGAGAGAACGATGAAGTAGCTCTTTGCAAGGCCCTAACGCTCTTGTTACGCGATTCAGGGCTTCAGGGAGAACGCAACATCTGTGACCTTCACGAACAGCTCTATTCTACCCACCAAAGGTATCTATCAACTTGAATTGATCTAAGGTTGTGTATTCTGATTCACCGATCAAAACGAATTTACTAGTTTCTCCCATTCCCTGGCGCATTGCTGAATACTTCAAAAAAAACCGACATCCTGTCCCAAGTGAATTTGCAAGTAGCGAGAGCAAGAGCAAGCAAAATCCGGTTCCACTAGGCGACTTAGGGGTATGCGATTTATATCGGTGAGGCGGTACTTCCATTCCCAAGTGTACAGTTTTTTTTGCAGTAAAATATTACTGTTCGAATATGGTTCAAAATGTAGCCTTTATTCTGATGACTCTGATGAACCGCCCCACCCCCATGTTTGATGAGCCTTCAGGGGGAGCGCTTCAGAACGTAGTAGAGGTATCATTGATTGGTTGAGTGAAAGCAGACAAAAAATTGGTGAGTACCGCGCAAAAAATTAATATTGCAGTGCATGTCAAATGAGCTTAAATGTGTAACAAAAACACAGAAATAATCAGAGAGGACGAAAAATAGAAGAGATTAGGAAAAAGGAAGATTTTATAGAGAATGAAAAAATAGCTGTCAAATATATTCATGTAAAAGGTTCAAGAACGAGGGAAAAAATATTGTTTTAAAAATGAACTGAGAAATATCGGCTCTGAAATGAAGGGACAGATATAATAGATTCTCGCTTAGTTTAGAAAAAGTGAGCTTTTTATATGATTTCGTGCTAAGAAAAATATTTCATAAAAACATCTGCAAAAGATGAAATGGATCTTCAAGGGGTGAGCTAATGGTGAGCTCTGCATTTTCTCTGTCTTTATGCTTTGGATTTCCCTGTTAGATGCTCTATAATAGCAACACCATATAGCCCTATAAAGAAGAAAAATTATAGGATGTATGGCATCAAAGTCGCTCCAATCCTCATTTGTCAGATTTTATTTCCTTTTTGCAAGGCTACTGCAGTACTCGGTTAGCATGGCTTCTGCTCATACTTGGTCATCTTTTTATATGGTAAGTTCCAGAGAGTGCAGGCGCGCATCATCCTGTTCCATACCTAGTAGGTAGAGTGTGACAAGCGTTGATGTCGCGCTCCTCTTTTGTTGCGGCTCAGAAGTGCGCGACAAAGGCGCTGGAAGCTTGCCCGACCCGCAATCCACTCCTCCGTCCGCAAGCCCCGCCTTCCGCTGTCGGTGCCACGTGACGCTGCTTAAAAAGCGCGGGCGCAGTTGGGGCAACGGTCCCATCGCGGTTCAACGCCATCGACAGTGGAACAACTGGAGCCGAAATTGAGGGGTTTCCACTCGAGTCGTAACCTGGGGTTTCTCTTGCTTTCTTCTTCTTTTCCAGACCACTCCCACAGCTAGCTTCATTGGCGAACGCTCTTTTACACCTATTTTGTCCCCGACCGAAGCTTGATTTCAGTGGACGCATCCCGCGATCTTTAAAAAAAAGCGAGTGGAGAAACCTAGGTGGAGCCACTTTATGGGTGTGTACACTACGGTTTTGCTGTGTCCTTTCACAGCAGCAAATCTGAGTAAACTACTAACATTACGCAGCGATAAAATAATCAAAAGTTCTAATATTATTTTGTTTATGAAAAAAAAGCGTTCTCGTAAATTGTAAGTTGTAAAATGCCAAATATAATGGATGCTACAACACTATTCTCCTCCTTGTGGTTGCGTGATGCCCATGGTGCACCACTGGTTGGCATTGGCTTAAACTTGCCTTTGGCTCCTAACATAAACCATACACTAACAACAAGTTGAACGCTTTCTCAAAATTTGTAGAAAAAGTCGAGAATAGCACTGCTTTAGCGCATGTTTTTCTTCATGCAGCAGCTTGTACGTCAAGCGGATTACCCACGCTTAACGCTAGTAGCATGCACTTCAACCGTCACTGTCAAGTGAGTGGATTCCCAAGTGCCCCCATCCATTTATAGATGTCAAAAGCATCATCTTTCGAAAAGCAACGTTTGCATCTGTTTGCTTCCTCTGAAGCCGTCACAGAAAGCTTTATCCAACCTAAAATTTCCAACTAGAGTGGACAAATGCATTAAATGGGGCTTCCGGCTGCGCTGGTCATTCCAGGCGATGAGCTGCCTCAGGAACTCAGCTTTTCCTACCAATTATTATAATTATACTCACTGTCGGTGAACCTGTTATCTTCAAAATCCATGGAATCAGGCGCACGTGTAGGTGGGATAGTTCGGCGAGAGGATGGTGAAAAATCTACTTTAGAGTGAATGTGACACCTGGTGAGCCCATGTAGATAGGATTGTCAAAAAAAAATAGTAGCAGCAAATGGAGCCGACAAAAGCGACTAATAAATCTATCAAGATATGCTTCTTCAAAGGAATGTTTTGATAACAAATCTTTCAAACATCTGTAGTATACAGATCTAGTAGGTTTCATCCACGCATCGTTTGAAGAATATATGACAGAAGGGTCTCTCTGATTGTCTGCTGAGAGTCGGCGCGAGTGAAGAGGAGCAAGAGAATGTGGCGTAGAATGAACGTGGGGGGCCATCTCTCGAGCACAACTGCATGGATTACTTCATTAAGTCAAGGCCGGGTTGGATACAGTCCAGCATCGCAACCGTCCTTAATTTGTTCGCAGCTTCCCATTAGATCTGAAGTATTCCTGATTACATCGTGTGCGATTTTCAGCCATTGGAACATACTCCGAGAATTGTTTACCACGTCAGGAAATCATGGTCTAAGAAGACATGAACCTTGTCCATGATCATAAGCTAACAGTGCGGGCAGTTGCGACGGGGCTCTGCCAGTAATGTGAGCTTAACATACCGTTCAAAGAATTGGTCAAGATGACCGGAAGGTGGAGCGCTTTTGATGGCGTCCTTGGGCCTTCATTGTGTGAGAGCCTTGGGATCTGGTCCAACCAGGGTGAAAATCGTGTCGAGTACGTGGTCGCAGAGGTACGACCCCCCCCCCGAAATCGAGATCCTGGCACGACCCCCTCTAACAGAGCAAATTAATTCAATTAAAATAAATCCTGCAAAACAAATCAAAAAAAATTCTGCAAAATAATGCTAAGGACGCTTCATCTTGTCATCTATGCACGTCTTCCATCGCTGCATACTTTTGTGTACATACTGAAATATCGACTCGAGGAAAGAGGCATTAACTTTGTGTGACCTCAAGGCGAGGTTCGTTCAGAAACGCACAGAAATCCTGAAGACACGGGGTTGCGATTCAATCTTGATTCTTGCTTGAGTATATCAAAACAGCCGAGTGTATCAAAGGCCGATTCAACGGCAGCTGCGGCGCGATTGTCACTGGGTCAGATTTGCCGAAATTTCAAAAAAAAACGTCCGAATCTACACCCTCGATGAAAAGGTTGCATTCCTCCATTTCACAACCTTTGAAGCAGCTTGAGGTAGAGTTAGATAGAGCTGGATTTCGCGTTTCCAACAAGCATCGAAATTGCTCTGGAAGCCTTCCTTGCAGAAAGATAGGGTCTGTCAAATTTCGTCGAGTAAATGTCGAGGAGGCCCAATTTTCACGCGAGTTTTTGCCACTTCAAGAGCAATATATCTCTTATATTGTAAGATCCTGAAAAAGGGAAGATAGTTTTGGAAAGCGGAAGGTTTGCGCTTCCTGATGGTCTGTTTAGTTTTCTTCTACAGCTTTTTGGTTGAAGAGATAATTGCGTCGAGGATCTATCGAGGTCGGATCCGGCCACCTGGAAATCCGCTCCCTCATTCACCATTGCAAGTGTGACTCGTTGGCAACACTCGGAATGTGTCTAGAACAATATCTTTGAACGCAAACAATAAGAATAGGAGCAATCGTCATCATCCGATTTGGTATTGGTATAAGCCATGCATCCCTCCTCCACTCACAGTTGCAGAATCGATTGAAAGGTGTTATATGATGGGGACCTTCGAACGAAACTGTATTGTAGTAGACATAGTGTGTTGTGCTATTCCTGTAACCTAAAAAACAACTTCATTTGCCCAGCGCTTTTTCTTCACGGTTGTCGTTTTTCCGACAGGGTCCCTAACAACAGCGTCATTCTCAGCGAGGTATTAAGGGAGAAGGAGCGAGTGATAGGCGGAGGAGGTGCCTTTGCAGCGCGTGCGCACATGTGGCAGTCTTCTTTGCGGGGATGCACTTTCATTCTTTGTACTGCCTTCAAATACGCCCTTCTCATGAAGGTGGAGGAATGGAGCGACTGAACCTGCAAAGAAAATTTAATATCATGTTTTTTTCGGATGTTTTCATTTTCTGCTGCGCTATACCCTATTACCTATCTGCACCATGATACCACTTCTGTTACTGACCCCCAAGAGTACGACCCCCCATGGACCAGCCCAACAGGTACGACCCCCCTGTCGAGGATTTCCTCGACCGATATTCACCCTGCTCCAGACTACATTCCAATGCTATCAGGAGTATGGTCCATCAATGTGTGCAGATGAACGTCCTCACGAAGCTCCCACTCTCCATTCAATCATTCTCCGATTCAGCCTGGCGTTAAATAGACCATGCTACGCCGGAATGGAATGTGATGCGTATTTTTTTATGGAGGCCAGTATTATAGCGAGTGCACAAGCAGAAGGGAGGACTGTTGCTACGCGTCGACAGGTTTTGGTGACTGCTTGGAAGTTAGACGAGACACTCAGAGGCTTAGTGGGGGCTGTCACATGACCGATTGTAGCGCAAGTCGGACATGAAATTTTCTTGCTCGTATCTATACTGCCGTTGATATGTGACAATGATATCGTTGATTCATATATAATCTTACGCAATGAGCTAAAGGTTGAAACATCTCATGTCCGCGTTCCCAGGGGATCAAACTTACTGTCGTACACATATTGGTGTTCACTTTCCGCAGACGATTCCACTAACCTAGTTGATGTGGGTGTTTTCATGAATTCCGAAAACCACACTGTCGGTCCAAAGTTCTGAGCTTGAATGAGATTATAACCATCAACATACTCGACGCGCGTGTCGGAAGAAAGGAATAAGGTTCGATAGTCACTGTAAAATATCTCATTCTACTGGGATTTTTGCTGAATTTTGTGATCCCAATAATTCACGATTCCTCGAAAATGGAGTGGAGATGAGCAGTATCATTCCCTGTGACAGGAGTAAAAACTGATGGTAATCAATCATAATCGGTCAATTCACAATAAGATGAGTCCTGATACCTCTCAGATGTTTCGAAAATTATAGGCAAAAAAGTCGAAAAGGAGGTATTTGGAAAGGAATAATTCGTTAATGTTTTTTTTTTGCAAATAGCAGACAAAGTTATTTCTTGACATGACTTTTTTGCGACGCAAAAAGATGCAGAATTTGCTTCATACGTCTGCGACTTCAATCTATGCTGAGAAGGGGAGATAAATTTGTCGAGAAAAATGGCCTAAGTTATTTTTTCTCAGTCGAAGTTCCTCGTCGACGTTCGTTTCGAGTTAAGCCGAGCGCGACGCCGTTGATGGACACATCTCGCCGACGATGTCAGCGGCGCCGAACGATGTGACAGCAGCAGAGGGCATCGAAAGGATCGTCTCAGTCATGGTGGAAGCATCCTACTTCGGCTCACAAATGGAAATAAGAAGAGTATTCATCAGTGGAACAGTGGCAAGTTGCGCCCATTGCCATTCATTTGTCCGTGACTCAACTCCTAAACCAAATCTCCGCTGCAAACCTCACTTAAACCACTACCCGTTTGGTACAGGTGGTGGTGCCGGTCTCATATTGGAGGACAACAATGTTGGCCTGAACATTTGCTTATACATGAGCTAATGAGTAGGCCAATTATGCATGCAAAAACAGTAAGGGCAGAATAGAGTCATAGTTGAATGCTTGTCAGTTATCCCGGCACTTAGACCACTAAACGTTAAGCAACATTTTTTTCTGAACCGTATCTGGAGTAATAAATGGGCTCTTCTCGGTACATGTGAAATGTGCCATTGATTTTCTGCATCTTCGAAGCTTTCGTGAAGCAATAGAAACGGAAAAGTAGTATACATGAAATGCAATCATGGACAGGATTTCCCAGTAGCAAGTGGTCGATCCTCTCAACATGGTAGACGAACTGAGCGCTCAATAGGCCCTCCTTTTCTGCGGGTGCAATAAGTAAACCAAAAATTGGTAGACAGACGAGAAATTGTTCGAGCGTGACGTTTTTGAGTGGAACGTGAATTTCATGGTTTCAGAGAATAAGCTACCAAATAAACTGAACAAGCTGTCATGTTGAAAGATGACGAACAGCAGGGTTTTTCGACACTTGAAAACCTTTTGCAACTATGAATATGCTACGAAGCATGCTAATTGTATCTATCCGTGGCCGCGTGATCAGAAAACATCCAATTTTCCACACAAGGCTAGTTATTCTATCGAAAACACAGTCTAATTGACAGATTACAAGAATGCTGGGTTGTGAACAAAACTTTCGCCCCAGGCGGGACTAGAACCCGCACCTCTCGCTTTCCGGGCAAGTGCGCTACCAGTTACGCTACCGGGGCACCATTTCATTCCAACTCAGCTTTTCATGGTATACGTACCATAGCTTTTTGCAAACTGGGTTCGCTCAGCGTCTTAAGTGGTGAGCGGGTTAGCGATTCGGCATGACGCGAGGCTGAAAGCTTTAGCAATGGATTTTTGACTTGCTCTTTATACGACGGTTTGTTTTGTTAACTGCTGTTTTAACGCCGCAGTTCGCGTTGCGAATGTTTCACAAGAATGCTGGGTTGTGAACAAAACTTTCGCCCCAGGCGGGACTAGAACCCGCACCTCTCGCTTTCCGGGCAAGTGCGCTACCAGTTACGCTACCGGGGGCCATCAACACGTTAGACGTGTGAGTGCTGAAAGCTATGGTACGTATACCATGAAAAGCTGAGTTGGAATGAAATGGTGCCCCGGTAGCGTAACTGGTAGCGCACTTGCCCGGAAAGCGAGAGGTGCGGGTTCTAGTCCCTGGGGCGAAAGTTTTGTTCACAACCCAGCATTCTGGACCGTATTAGCAAGCGAACTCGCCTTAACAGATGTTTAATTAAAACAAACAGCTAAATAAACATTTTGCAATAGCAAAAATTTATTGATGGGGGGGGGTATATATAGAAGAGTTCTCATTAGGTAGGAAGATGATTGAAATAGTCATAAGGCACGAGCTCTTGTATTTTATTTTGGCGAGGGTGAAACGCCGCTGTAATCCCTTCAGAAAAGGCGAGAAAGTGTCGGGTGCAGATCAAACACCACAACTAACGACGGCCTCCAAGTAACTAGATGGTTAGGTCATGGCATAGTGATAGCTGATTTCTGGTAAATGATAGTTGTAATTAGTGACAATCGATAGAATACAACTGCAACAGGCTAATCATTTCATTGGCAGAAAACATTAACATTTTTGTGAAGGCCGTCGTCACTTGTGGTGCATGGTCTGCACCCGACACTTTCTCGCTTTTTGAAGGGAGGGTATGTATGATTTCAAGGTATGGACCTTGAACTTCGAGAGTAAATTGTTTGTTAAAGGTTATGACTAAAGGCCTACATGATTGCCGGAACTTCATTGCTGTATGACAAGTGTGTTTACGGCGGAGGTGTACTGACATTAGGTCTGGACCAGAGGGAGTTGAATATAAGGGTACATATTTACAGCCAATAAGTTACTGGGGAAGGTGGGTAGTCTGTAGTAAATCAATCAAGTACTCGATTAACTAGAAGGTGTGCATGAAGAATGTGGGGACTGGGTCGGGGGAGCATCTGGAGCGATTATCTCAATGGACGATAGACTGTGATCGGGATGGGAAGGTAGTCCTGAGGTGATTTAGTGATTGTGGTTAAGGCAGGGAAAATATTGAGGTTAGGCTCTGGAAGTAGGAAGACGAGAATTTCCGTATTCTTTTGTGCTCTCCTCCACTCCGATAATGGGGATTTCCCCAAACAACGGAGGTCATCAAAGATCCTCTTGCCTCTTCACTGAGGTGTTGAAGCGTTTGTTGACCTGGAAAAGCTGTTGCGATAGTATTGTTGGTATCAAATGTCCGATATGATCGTATTCTATTATTTTTAACTTGGGTTAGTGACCTTTTAGTCCGTTAATATATCACACACTATGATGGGCATAGGACTTTTTATAGACAACAGGATCGTTGAAATGCAAACTTCCAATCAATCCCGCATTATACGAAGTTATACGAACAGAGTCTAGTTAATTCCTTTTGTCTTCTATATAGACGGTGCTTTTCTTGAAGCTACTGGTAGACATATTAAAATAAAAGTTGTAATTAACAAAAATTAAAATCAATTAAAAATTAAGTCTTTTTGGCTAATTGTTCACCACACCCATCTATCTGTCTGTTCATGCGTGTAGCATGTGCCGGGCTGCGGATAGATGAAAATGTGCGTAACTCATTCGCCTCTGAAATTCGTCTCGCTATAGTGCGCGAGAGTCGAATTTACGGCCGTGGGCGCACACCAGCCTGCCACCAGAAAGCCAATTAGAAAGCCACCGCGCCCCGGACCCCCAGTCCTAAAATGTGCACTGGGCGGCCGACGACAAAGAGAATCGTGACGGTGATTGCCGTTGCCGAAGCGAATCGAAGAGTTCGTTCCGGAAATCGCCCTCGGCCGACGTAGACATTGAGTATCGGTAACTGCTGTGCGACTAGGGCAATAGTAATAGCGGTAGCAGTAGCAGTAGCAGCAGTGGATTGGTCCATTTGTCCACAGGGACAAGTGAAGTTCCATAGTACATAAACAAGCAGTTTTCAGTCGGACTGCTGCTGGGCTATTGGGAATTTCGAACGTCGGGTTGAAATTGAATATCGTCAAAGATAAAGGAGTGCTTGGGGAAATCGCGAAGACAAAGCGACTTCGGCAGGGCAATTCACTCATAGTTAGCTCCTGTGGAAGCGAATTGCATAATGTTCTCAAACTAATTAGTCTAATCAACTTTTTATAATAAATGAAAACCTCTTTAACAAAAGCAGGTCTGAAGAAACTTTCAAGATGAGGTTTCTTCTTATTCATTTCATTGGCGCTCTTATATTCTGAGATTTTAATCATCGCTCGGCTCAGTGGCCTAACTAATTCACGAATCCAAACTCACTGCCGGACTTCAGAAGCTCATGCCGTATAATGAAGTTTATATTTGCAGTCACAGATTGATCAAGTGTGGAAAGTTAAGTCTCAGCTCTGAGACCTCTCGACCCTCCCCCTTCCCTCCCTATATCTTCTCCTACATAGTAAGTTCCGGTTTTTTTTTCGTAAAGGTTGCAAGTGTACATTATCGATGTTAAGGAGCTTATCCTTCTACCCTTCATCGATTTCAAACATCTCAGGCGAGAAAAGCAAATCACTTGGATAGCTGAGAGGTGGACGGCTTTACAAGGGTTAGGGTCACGTATTTCAAACCGTACATCAGTGCATAGGAAGACGAATTATTTTTGAGAGGGAGAGAGAGAGCTATAGAGTCGTGTTATCATCTTACTGGTTTAATATTAATTATTTATTTCATGTAGTCCTCGATGGTTAGAGTTTAAATACGACTGAGCTAAAGTCAGAAATCTAAATATGACTGTTAATATTAAACATTGATTGACGGTAAGCGCGAGATCCTTTCAAAAAAATTTGAAGCAATTCATTGGATTTCATACGATAGAATGAGTACAGTGGATATTTTGATGAGTTTTTTTTTATTCTGGGTAAGCTAAAATTTAGGAACTTAGGTAGGATATCATAGAAGGTATTTTGTCTATGAGTCTGATCAAAGTAGACAAGGTGCTCAGAATAAACGTATTGGAGGCTTAAATAAGAGGGCTGATCTGCACTAATTTCAATTTTCCGATCTTTTTCCGGATAGGGCAGAATTCTTGGTATTTACATGCCGTTTTCGGGTTTTTCGCGTTTTCGTGTAAACAATTTAGCAGGCTATTTCATTTTCCATGGTGCTCGAGAGCCAAGCAAAATCCTAGAATAGACCCTGAAAAACCCTGCAAGATATCGTTACGAATGCCTTAAATGCAATGTGGATCGATAATCATATTGAATCCAAAAAGCATAAGGACGAGCAAAGCAACTGTTCCGGCCCTTATCTCTCAACAAGAGCCCTCAGGGCAATAATTGCCATTGGCTGTTGCAATGCTGAAGCTAAAAAAGGGTGGTTGTGCGCGATTTCAAACCAGAAGGCTTGTCTATTACTCTGGAGAAGATTGATCAGAAGAGATAGCCAAGTGCACCAACTCTTACATTTACATGATTGGTCTAAGCGGATTAATATGTACCATTGCAAAAAAGGACGGCTGAATTTAAACGCGCAGTTAACGATGAAAAGACAGCTCATTGGAAATCAGGTACAGTTGGCCATTGTTGCAAGGATGACGAATAAACAAGGAAGCCGGGATTAGACTCCTGCCTCCTTGAGATGCTGACCTCTTCAACGCTAACACTTTCACAGCTAGAGCGGCTAGAGTTAGATGCGAGAGGGCGGGCATGCAGGACCCGAATGGCGCGGTCATGACGCTAGGCGACCAGGAGCATACCCTTCGCTGCTAAATGCGCATCGTATCGCAATCGCAATAGTATCGATCTCCGACCATATCACGAAATCCTCCTCTAAGTCGGATTCGAATCAGGAATAGAGGGATTCTTTTGCAATGATTTGGTTTTCACTATCATGGGGCAAACCTAAGCCAGCGATGTTCCCTATTCTCACTCCATCGCCTTATTTTCACAGGAAATCTGCGAACACTCCCACCTACTTCGAGTAGTTGAGCCAGGATGATAGAGCAAACCAGCTACATATATTCCCATTTCGGGTTTTTGCTCATATAAACTAGAAGAGCTTAGCGAATCTTTATGAGCAGAAAAAGGGCTCAGAACGAGGGCTCCCATTGTAACGCAGTGAATGAGTTTACGACAACGAAACGCTGGGAGACTAGGGAGAATTTGAAAGCTTAGCATTGTTGTCAGGCACTTTCGAGCCAACTTTCAGTTCGGCATCTATGGAGCATTAATGGGAAACTCTATTCTATTCGCGAAAGAGATATCCTCCTCGCTCACTCGTTAGATATGCTTTTTTTTTCTCAGATTGCCCCACGATCGAGAGAGATTATTTGTTTGAATATTGCGAATGTCTTGCAAATATCATATTATCATTAAGCCACCAATTTACGGACAAATATAGAAGGGGCAGAAAGAACGTCAAAATTGTGAAAGAAGATATTCAAATAGTTATTCTTTTTGTATGCGCCACAAAGTCGTCTTCTGTTGCTAATTGTTTTGATGATAAGTTCGTGTGCCTAATCAAATTATCAAATGTATGGCTGGAGTAAAGGATTTTCAAGTAAGAAAGAAAAAGCTCATGTAAACAAAATAACACGTATATTCTTTTGGTAATTCTACCATCAAGTTAAGCCTTGCGTGAAGAAAGCTTAACTGATCAGCGAGGACTCGACACCCGTAGAAACAACCATATCATTGCCCTGGCCTGCTTTCTTGCAGAAAACTGGTGATCCAAAAACCACTCAAAAAGCAAGAGTGAAACAAAAAACTTAAAAACTAAAACAAGACTTTTTCAAAAACTAAAAGAAGGAAAGAAAGCAATGGAAAATAATATGACTAAAAGAAGTCGGTACGTCAAGAACCGAAAACGAGATCATGAAAAACCCCGAGCGAGCTAATTTAATCAGACGAATGAGAGAATAAATGGGCGGGGCCAGCAGAGTGGACCGCCGCAGAGCACGTGCTTGAGAAGGGGCCCGACTAAGAACTACTTTCTCATTTGTTCAACATCCTTCAACTAGCTGAGATTCCCAATCATAGTATGTTGCGATGTCCTTAAAGGTGGATTGTGCCATTTCTCGGGGGAATACCAAAACCCAGAGCAGTGTCGTCACGCAGTCTCTGCATAACCCGCTAATCTCGGCGCTATCCTCCGCGGCTGAAGTTTTCGCATCTGATGCAGTTTACCCAAAGTCTCCAAAAGCGGTCTCCCTCCCTAAGCAGAATGCCTCCATGCAGAACAAATTTCTTAGGAGGCGATATTACGTGCTCAATAAATCCGACAAGGACCCTTGCCCTTTATGAGTGCCACTTCCGCGAGTAATTTCTCCAAGGTAAGTTGACATCCACTTTGCTTTGAGAATGAGCACGTGACCGTGCTGAAACGACTTGCCCCATTCTCCATGGTTATGTTGTGGTACTTGGTGAAGGTGACGGGGATGGCGACGTGGTGGACTTCCGAGAGGGTGCGTGTGTGCTGATGCACACACAAACACACACACACATTCAGTGGGGCCGCAATAGGATTTGTGCCATAATTGAAACACTCGTTGCCCCCGAAAACCACGCCCAGCACCAGCTGTCGACAAGCGGACCGCGGCGAGATTGACCGCGTCGTTGATTGCGGCAATCCGAGTTCAAGCACAGCGGAAACACGGCTGCTCATTCGCCAAATTCATCACAATTAAGTCCAAGATAGGGAGAGCCGGGTTGATCCTAGCAAAGTCTGAAAAAGTGACTCCCGTCCAGTGAACTGAAACTTACTCCGTCAAAGCCAGTAGTATGGCAAGCAAGAATGCGTGTGTGAAAAACGCCTGCCCAGATTTGTCCTTCTTTGGACGCATAATGAATTTCTACATCATAACAACTAGTCGAAAGCACGGCGTACTTCAACAAAATTTGTGTTTCTACGAGGTATTATGTTTTTTTTATCTGTGCTGAAGAGTAAATGTTAGATACTCAGAATACCTAGGAATAAACTCTGCCTATGCACGGCCTATCAGACATGCGTTTTTTTAGAAGCCTAAAATCTCGCTCTTTCTTTGCAAATCACATCAGGAATTGTATCAATAAAAGGACGATGGACAAAGCTTTGATTGGCCTTTTTTTGGCAAATTTTAGGCATTGTGCTACCATTTGAGTGCGCATTTGTCCCACGCAATGTCTTCCGGTGTTTAGTCAGTGCACAGGTTTAACGATTTTATCCATCGAAACGCAATTTGCACCAATCAGTTGGCTCTGCCATGTTGAAAGCTTCGTTGTCTCTTGCGCGGATCCGATACTCTAGTTTTGTGTTTGGTGGAAAGCTTTTTAAATAGCCTGCCACTGCTCAATTGAATAGTACAAATCTTCAGCTATCATATCACCAGCTAAATTTTGCTTCACTGGAACTTGGACGTGATTTTAAAATGTGGCAAACCATCATTGCTTGCTAATCCTATGAGTCCTCCAAAAACTTAGACAGGTATTACCTAGTTTTAATTATAAGGGGAACAATGTACAAGTACTTTCGTGCGAGCAGATCGCACCGTGTCAACTTGTCCATGCAATGCTCATGTTCACTTTACCTTTACTTCTTCTACTTGTCCTTTTCCCCTATTCCCCCCCCCTTTATTTTTGGCTACCGCCCACATACGAGCAGTAAATAGAAGGGTGTATATTCTGTTATACTCACATAATACATCGTAGGTGAATGGCCTTCTCTATCACCTAATTGAGTCTTGAAGGCAACGATTACTCGTAGTTCTCGTACGGTTTAGAGGACACGTGGGGATGATCAATGGTATGTACGTCAAAGGCGAGAAAAGCAGAAATTTCCGTCAAAAAAATACAAAACGGGCCTGCCCCCTGGCCGTTGATTTTCCGCTCAAGACGTGGCCACGGCTAAAACGGGAACGTAATTGGCGGCGTGTACGCGCATCGCGTTTGGCTTGCACCATCCATAATCTCAAGTCGAGGCTGCTCAGTTATGGATGGCGCTGCCAAGGGGGTGTGGATTTGCAACAGTACCGATCATAACCAGTCCACCTTTTGCATTAAGCTACACTTTGCCCTCTTGGCAGAAAAGCTACTTCCGTGTGGCACCATGTATATACGGGGGGAGGGGCAAAAAAAAGATCACTTTGCTCATTGCGCAAATCATCGCACTTTCCGTAGCAAAGGATGCCGCTGTTTCCTGGGAAGTTCTACGGCGATTATTCCTTAGATTTTCCCTCCCCCCCACCATAAGTAGAATCAAACCCTGCTCACTCCCACCGTCTCAGAATATGACGTCATCTGTCATCATCGTCGAGTTCAAGGAGACCTACCGTAATCGCTCCATTCTGAAGCTACTACACAATTTCTTCAATAATAATACATCGGACTGGTGAATGGCTTCCTAGGGACTTGCTTCTGACTATGCTCACGACGCATAATCGTTATGGTTTCTCGCGAATCTCGTTGAGCTCGCACCGCACCCATGTTTCCGTGGGAAAATCTTCTGGTGTCGTCGGTGTAGAAGGCCACTATGCAATGTTTTTGATAGAATAGAATGTGCTCTTCAATATGCAATTGAGCTCATTCGGTTTGGTTTTGGAAAAGTGTAATTAATTCTGTTTTGAATGTGAGTGAGAGTGACTCTTTTTTGCCCCCCCCCCCCCCTGTACTTCCCCGATGCGCGCTCTCTTTGTCGTAAATGCTTGCTTTAGTATCAGCCAATTTCTCAGCGGCACCAGCATGAGGGCCCTGGGCTGTGTTCATTCCTTAAGAGAATACGCAGTAAATTGAATTCCCACGGCAATCAAAATGGGATAATACTGACTACTTCGGACCCAACATCGCCGTAAGCTGGCTTTATGCCACCGTGCACATCCAAAAAAGTCAGGGGTAACATACGCATGCAGTAGGTCAAAACGTTGTGCGTGGGAAAGCAGTGCTTTGGGCTTTCTGCTTCTTTTCTTAAACTGACGTTAAAATAAGCCGAAGACTTTTTCTTTCTAATGGCTTATTCTTCGAAAGAAAAGGAGTCTAAAACAACTAAAAAATCTATGGTATGAACATTTGAAGAAAACTGCTCAACTGTGAAAAAATAATGCACAAAAAATCCAATTTGGCGAACACTTTTGACTGTACATAGTAACACATAACATACAAACATAGTTGACGGGCACCATACTGATAGTCATTATAAACAAACAAGAGGAGAGCTTTATGATCTTACTCATCCTCGTAGTCGTAAAAACCCTCCATGTGGGTGATCCACCGTGTTCCATTAAATAATTAGTATTTATCCGGCTCTGTAAAGATCTGCTCGTCAACACGGACGCTTGAAGCCGAACAAAAGCCGAAAATGCATGGCATAAACAACCAACTGGCTGATCCTTCCTTTCACGTTTCCTAATTACAAAAACAAAGCCATTGTACGGCTAAGACTGCGATGGCCAATCCAGTGTATTTGGGAAATTTGAAGAATTTCGGGAAAAATAGGACGCTTTCAAACCTGTTATATGTACCGCTAATCTGGTGTGTCAGTTTGTATGCGGAGTGTCTGTCTGTCCGTCCACAAAATGAAGCTAGAAATATGTTCATAGTGATGAATGCGCCAAAAAATGTGGGAATTGTTAGGATTTGCGCTATCAGTGTTTTGCAATGGTACGGTTTTGGTGGGCGAAGTGGTTGTAAGTGGCAGTGGCATGCTTACCACGCGAGCGGTCCGGGGATCATCGTGAGTCGCCCGGGCCAACCAAGCCTTCCATCCCTCCGGGGTCGGTTAATTGGTACCAGACTTGTCTGGGAGGATAAAAAACACTGACTTGAACATCGGCTGGCCCCCGCAAGTCATTGTATAGGCCACATTCAAATGCCACTACGAATGTACAAATGGAAGTAGAATGCGTGCCGCATCCCAAAACGGGATTGATCAACGGCAAATGCTTTATCCTTTATCCTCTTACTGATTTTGGTAACTCTATGCCTATGTCTTACGGTACATCGAATTTGATTGTACCATTTGGGACTTGCGATACACATCAAGATCAAAAGCATCATCGAATAAGGACTTTGTAAGCAATCGACCTCCGAAACTTATGAGGTTGCATTATCTGAGGAGGTCTACAGGAAGGAGTGATACAATAACACGAGAGCTAAATCTTAAGCTTGTCGGTTGCTCTCGATTGTGATGTTGTTGCAGTAGGTTTCGTCTCAGGTACATGGACCAGATGCATGGAGGAATTAGCCTCAAATGTACACTCCACAATCAGTTTCATTGGAGCAATTCCTACCGCGTGTGCAGTTTCAATCCACAACAGCAGAGGTCGTGCCACTTCGCGCTAGAAAGCGCTAACAAGATGCACGAGTTTGGTACCTGGACTGAGACTCCGATAGCACATACACGTACATGTACGTCATACCGTGGGTGACATCATCATGCGTCGTCCTAGCTCATGCTGTCTGTGCTCTCTCGTCTCAAAATTCCTTCCCTCGTCCCCCTGTACGCGTTTCTTCAACTCCCTACCTATTTGACTCCTTCCGCAGCGTAGAACAAGAGAGTTCCGACGAACCTTTTTCGTTATTTGAGTGAACCACTGCTTGTCCCCTACTCTTCATATTGAACGTGGAAATCATCCCAGCACCAAACCGCGGGTTTGCCGCCTCTAGCATCTCGTCTACCGCAATAAAGTCTTTCCATATTTCATTGAACGATCAATTGGTATGGTCAAAGAAGACAGATTCGTCTAAGAAGACAAAAACACAGAGTTGTACATCGGTTGGCCATGTATAGAAAATATACTACCTTTGTGGACAACTCTGCTCTCTACCGAGGAATTCGAGTTCATCGGGCTTTACCTTGGAAGGTAGCAAATAAATTATGCATTTTTATCCTCCCAGACATTTATAACGTTACCAACAAGACAACACCATACCAACAAGAGTCTTAGGGAGACACTAACGACCTGCATTAGTTACATGAGAGTTTACCCTCTCCACAAAAATGCAATTGGGCTACAGCAGGGCTGTTCGCCTACCAGTTTAAATGTAGCCCATAATGCGCATGAACATTGTAGGCCGCTCTTGAGCAAAACTCGCAGAAGCTTTGTGTGAACAGTGAGAAAGTCTCCTTCTTGAACACGGCAGCACTCAATGAAAACGTACCCAATAGAAATGCAGAAATAATTACGTGACAGATGAGCGCTTTATAAGGCCCTTCCGATGATTCTTAAAGGCACGCTCCGCGATCAGGCGGCTCGCCTGTTCCATCCAGGGGGTAGTAGGCAGGTGGACAAGTGTTGATGTCGGGCCCCATTTTGCGGCTTGAAAGTGCGCGACAAAGGCGCAAGGAGCTCGTCCAACCCGCAACTCACACCTTCGTCCGCAAGCCCCACCCTCCGCTGTCGGTTGCCACGTGGCGCTGCTTGAAAAGCGCGGGCGCATTTGAGGCAGCGGTCCCATCGCGATCCAATGTCATTGGCACTGGAGCAACTAGAGTTAGGTTCGTGAAACTCGTCCAATTCGCCTCTTCTCTATCCCAAGGTGGAATGTGGCTGAAATAGGGGAGGTCTCTGTACGGGGCGTAATCGGTGGTTTCGTTTGCTTTCCTTCTCTTTTACAGACCACCTCCCACCTATAGCTTCATAACTGAACGCTTTTCCACACCTATTTTATCCCGAATCTTGCCTTTAATATAAAATTTGGCTAAAGTTCAGATCCCGTAAAAAGTGCAAAGAAATAAAAATGCGTATAATGTCCGACAGAGTATCCGGCCTGGTTAAATCGATTCTCAAGTTCAACGCAATTTGGACACTTCTTCATCAGTTTTGGATATCTCATTCCTCAGAAGTATATTCTATTACTGGGTTTACCTTCAGAGTATGGGACGAATGAAAGCCTCTAGAGAAGCAATAAGGACGCCATAGTTTGGTTTAGTCAGGAAGATTATAAGTCCATTCCTTTCGTTTCTTGTAACTATCATATCATTTGTATCAGAAGGGTAGGAAAGTCTGCACTACAGACTCCACAACACAGGTGACGACGGTGGCCAAGTAAGTCTGATAACTAATAGTTTGTGGTGATAGATGCTAGTTAATAAATGATAGCTGTAAACATTGACGATTAATAGAATATAACTGCAACCGGCTCATCATTTCGTTGGCACAAAACACAACATCACATTTTGTGGAGGCCGTCGTCACTTATGCTGTTAAGACCGCAGTGGGCACCTACCCGACCGCTGGATCCGAAGAGTGATGTGTGTGAGTGTGAAGGCACTACGCACATAGCTTGCTAAGGATGAGGACGTCCGGTAGTAGAAGGGGCTGCTTACCACAACGGTCCATTTGCTAAATCCTGAATCGAATCTCACCAAGCAAGTCAATTCCCGGGATCGTTTATTAGGTACAGGGTTATCTAGAAAAATGAATTCTGACTCGTTCATCGACTCTGCGCTGAAGGCCACTGTATAGATCTGGATAGGTTTCCAGTGCTACATAGATTTTGAATGGAAGTACATAAAATACGTGGCACATCCCGGAAATTAAGAACGACGAAGGTCTCA
>MU869222.1:0-27494 GCA_036418205.1 Ostertagia ostertagi
CCAAGGGCATACGTGGGAGGATGTCGCAACGCGACAGTCACACTTAACGTAGACTGTGAGGGGCGCAAACTCTTGATCGTCTGCCACCTTCAAATTCCCTGCGAAAGTAACACTCAGCCTAGCATGATACAATCATGCTGATCAGTCGCCTTCGCTCTTCATCGTTTCGGCCCTCAAAAGGTCGGTTCGTTTTTATGCTCAAATAACATCTCGGCATAGGCGGATCTCGCAAAGGCCAAACTATTCTCTGTTCCGCTTTAGTCTTAATAATATTCACTTAATATCAGTACAATCTAGACTGGGTTTCCCCTCAATTCGTTCGCTTACTAGTAGTAATATCGTGTAGTCAGTAGTTTAGTCAAGATTTATGGGAGTTTTGTAGTTTATTTTCGTGAATAACTCTCATAATAACCGTAGTCTGTTATGCACTGTGGTTTTGCACTGGGCACTACTACAGTGTTGTGGAAACAAATAAAATGTTCAGCTTCAAGTAAGGTCACTTCTAGGAGTACGAAACGGGAACAGTCCGTTCAGCCTTTTCCTTTGCCCCATCCTCTGCGGCAGGCTTATTCATCCGTCCTTTCGCGATTGGGAATAGCTTCGTTATTCAACCCAGAGAAGGTGTCTTCCTCGTTCTCAGGATATTCAAATCCGAGGATGTGACAGGGTAGAATTCTATGGATGTCAACGTAATTGCATGTGAAAAAAACAAGTTGAAGAAAATCTACAATTCCGGAGGATGGGGCAAAGGAAAAGGCCAAGGGATTGTTCCAGTTCCCTTGCCCTAGAAGTGACCTACTTAAAGATTCGATGGGCTTTCTAGACCGTGTACTTGAGCATGACGAAACCGTTTCATTCGTTGATGGAAGTTGGTTGGTACCCGTTGTTTTCCAAAACAGATTTTGTATTTCTAGAATGAAAATTTAATTTAATGAGGAAGTTTCGACTACTTCTTGATTGTAGTTAGTTTTTGTACCAAAACTATAGAAATGCGTTTAAATAGAATAAATTACTACAAAGTTCCACAGTAATGGCCGCTCCAAACTCTTCATTCTAGAGCTAATCCAGTTACGACAATTCCTAACTAGAACTACACTTTTATGATGAATTTTGTGTGATACTGTAATAAAAAGGTTGAGGAGGTGTCTTGACTAGACATTCGTTTTTCTTGGCGAGGCGCCCGGCTCAAAACTTGTCCAGACGGAAATCGAAACCATTTTGCGCCTAATATGTATACTACGTACGTCAAGGGGGATGAGAACCTTGGCACGACAGTAGTTGCAAAAAGCAAGTGGAAAGTACCTTAGGAGTCTTTTCACGCTATAACGAACCTTATCATTCCAAACTAATGGATAACGTGTCATGAAATTCACATCCTTATTTTAGTATTGGAGAGCACAATGGAATGTTCCCACCTCGAAATGGAGTTTGACCGTCTGGGCTATATACCAGGCTGGTAATATTTCATTGCTCGCTTTAGTTCTTGTCAAGATGATCTAGGCGATCTGTCAGCCGTGTACCCAACAGGAAGGCCCGTCGGAGGGAAGGCAGAGACGCAAACGGGTCAGCGGACGAGTCGCGGCATCGCGTCAATCTGAACAGAATGTACTACAGTGCGTCCCACCTCACGCGTTGCGTCTCTGCCATCTTGTCGCGTGACAAGACACCCGTTCTTATCACTTTGTTTGACAGTTATCACTTCTTACAATACTTCATGAATCGAGTTATTCGATCAGTATAACTTATAAACTAATGGACAGTAGCCTCTGTGCCAAAAAATCACAATTCGAAATATTTACACAATGCATCATAGCTCTTCATAAAATTATATGTCACACAAAAAATTTCAATTTTACACATGAATTCGAAAAAAGACGCTGTACCTCCCTTCAAAAAACGAGAAGAGCGTCGGGTGCAGACCATACACCACAAGTGACGACGGCCTCCAAGTAAATCTGGTTAGTAGTGGTTCATAGTGATAGCTGATTTTTGGTAAATGATAGTTGTAATTAGTGACAACTGATAGAATACAACTGCAACAGGCTAATCATTTCATTGGCAGAAAACATTTACATTTTGTGAAGTCGTTTTGTGGTGCATGGTCTGCACCCGACACTCTCGTTTCAATTTGAAAGGGAGTTACTCTAGTGATTACTCTTTGAAATAAAGCAACTCACGAATTAACTACTACCAATTTATGGCTCACTTCCTCTTCGGCCGGCTTGTTTTGCCACTCCTTGTTGCCCGCCCTTATTTTCTTCCCCCGCAGTATCAACTCTGCTGTTGTTATTGCTTATTTGCCATAAAATTAAGGCAAAAATAGCTATTTCACCAAACATGACATATTCCACTTCGTATGCGCAGTTGATCCGCGTGTTGATTCATTAACCACATCATTCCTTGGAGTTTAGCTAGCTAGCTCATCGAAGCCGTTTCGTGCGAATATAAAGTAAACCACAGCGAGTTTAAAGGCAAAAGTCGGGCTCAATAAGGGGGTATTATGGCGATTGAAACTGAGTATAGAGATGCGAAGTGGAACGACAGTGGAGAAAAAACTGAGAAAAACCGTCGACAAGGCCGTTAACAAAACCCTCTTTCCCACTAGCAGTGAAGGAGGCTGGCTTGGGAAAGAGGCACGTACAAACAAGTTTTCTGGAGATGTCAGTCGTTCTATCGGTTGATACGGCAATCAACCTAGCTGATTTCACACGTTATGCCAGCCACGCACCACTTCCGGAGGTGGGCGGTCCCGGATTGACGAGGCGGTCCCGGATTGAAACCGACGGCCCCGGGGCCTAACGACGTTTTTCAAGGTGGGACGTTGCTGCAATGTGTGCAGCTACTCACGTACAACCTCCGGGCACGGGAATTACTCCTCTAGCGCGGCTGAGCCCGACCTTTGCCTTTAACAACAAATAAATTGTTGGTAATTCGCGCCTTCGGGTGGATGACGTGCGTCTCTTCTTTCAAAACTGTGGAGTATTATGTCGCAATAGCACTATTTATCCATGTCTAAAGGGTGAATATAGACCTTTGGTCTGAATGGATTTTCTCTGTCGACCGTATGGAATCACCCCGCTTGTCACCACGTACCACACACCCTCTACAACTCAGTTAGAAACGACCTTCTGTAAGAGTGCTGCTCACGCCCTCACTGATCACGGCCTATCATAGATGCCAACCGGAAACGCCTACCCTCCCAGTCTTAGTCATATTCGAGGTGCTGCGCACAGACAACCATTTGGACTCGTATCTGTTAATGTCCGGCATACATTCATTGATGGCCTTTCACCTACAAGCAACACCCCAGCAGAACTCGTGTCGAAGAATGTTCAGCGTGTGGGATAGAGTGGTCCAGGAGTGTCACAGATGTGCCGTTGTTGCGACCCAAAGTGTGCAGCAATGACGCTAGGGTCTTACAAAGAAACTTATAGCGACTATTCCTAACGTATGGGCGATTTATGTCGCGCACACCCCATGACACGCAGCGTGGATCGCGTACGGCTAACCTTCAATGCTTGAAGCATTGAAGCAGGCCAGTTCGCACAACTCGTCTGCCCGCCCCTTTCTATCATCTAAGAGGGACACCCACTTGTTTTAGGAACTTACATCGGACGCTTTTCTTTGCATCTTTTCATCTCCTTAGTCACTCCGGCATCCACAATCCACTTATCGACGCGCTAGTGACTTCAGAATTCGATCCGAGAAACGGTTGCTTTGAGCTTCCTGCTTGTAGTGTTCGGTGCTCGCCGTTTGCTCGCTTCTTTTTTCATGACTTTCAAATTCCACAATAAGGTGAGTGGTCGAAGAAGGGGAATATACCTATGGAAAGGCGCTCTACCCAGGTGGGCGGTGACATATGGCGCGTTCACGCGGCGAGGTAACGCCCCAGTCGGCCTCCAGAACGAGCTGCGCCGGCGGCCGCTGCACGCCACGATTGACGTCGCCCTTGGTTCCGTCTGAACTCTAGGCAGAAAAGCGCTGGCGTAATGAGGTCAAAGGCAGCAATAAGAATAGAGCCTATGCGCGCATAAGGAGGGGTCATATTTCTCAGGTTCTAGGCCATCTTCATTGATTTTTCCATTCATTCCTGCATCATGTGATCACCTTCCTTAAAGGCAAAGGTCGGGCTCAGGCACGCTAGAGAAGTAATTCCCGTGCCTGGAGGTTGTATGTGGGTAGCTGCACACATTGCAGCAACTTCCCACCTTGAAAAACCCCGTTAAGGCCCCGGGGCGTTCGGTTTCAATCCAGGGCCGCCTGGTCAATCCAGGACCGCCCACCTCCGGAAGTGGTGCGTGGCTGGCATAACGTGTGAAATCAGCTAGGTTGATTGCCGTATCAACCGATAGAACGACTGACATCTCCAGAAAACTTGTTTGTACGTGCCTCTTCCCCAAGCCAGCCTCCTTCACTGCTAGTGGGAAAGAGGGTTTTGTTAACGGCCTTGTCGACGGTTTTTCTCAGTTTTTTCTCCACTGTCGTTCCACTTCGCATCTCTATACTCAGTTTCAATCGCCATAATACCCCCTTATTGAGCCCGACTTTTGCCTTTAACTATTGCTCACCGTAAACTCCCCGTTTGATTGAGAATCTCACAATTGCTGCTGCTCCAGCTGTATCCTATTACCTATTAACACAGCGTAGTTTCCTGTATTATACCTGCACTCATGTTGCTCATTAGAGGTTTGAGAGACAACAATCAACGTGCTAAAGCTGCTCAACGGACATAACACGACGTATGAAATCCATTTAAAGCTCTAGACTTCGGAAGGTTTCAAGCTTGATGGACATTCCACATACCAAACTTGTTAGTTAGCATTCGACCACAGTGCCTAGTCATTCATAAAGTTGGGAACGAATGGTGTATAGATCCACTCATTCGAAGTGTCAATGTCTTATAGTCCTGTTAACGTGCTGTCGACTCGGCCAAACGCTCCTCAATCCCTGTCCTCATTAGCTTGATTCTTCGCTTTGCAGTTCTCAGAGATGACCATTTGGATAACTCAAAACAGAACGATATTGATATGTCGATAACATCCCCACTGAAAGGGCAGCGTTTTGCATTGTTACTCAGAACAGCGACCAGGAACTTTCAGGGATTCTTCATCATAGCTCCATCTCTCTTAACAACAACTGGATTTTTTTTCAGTGACCTCACTAACAGGTCGCGATGAAAGCCATTTGCCAGTATAGCTGAATTTTTGGGAATAATTAAAGGAATCTTGCGCGGAAAAATCATGATTCTATTTCAGCCATAAATCACTGGCTTGAGACTCATTATCCACGATAATAGTGAAAAGAACTGAAGTATTGCTTTCGTTTTGATTAGAAATTCGAAAACTCGAAAAGGCTGCTACGCGTTCGAATTGCCCACGGACGTCTTTCACGAATGCTGGCGACGGGGATGCTCAAACTTGGTTCTTGGAGTGCATTCACTAGAAGCTCTTTCTGGCCTTCTGCTTCGTTGCATTCACATCTTACACTTCTACTCCATCCTATTCCATCGATCGATTTGTCTCCACTCTCCGAAATCGCGCGCTTTAACCCGATTCTCTCATTGCGTCGCCTGGTACGTAGCCGGCCAAACGCCGTCTTCTTTCCATGCCTCGCCTGGCTCTGCCTCCTGGTCCTTCGATGGTCCATAACGTGTAGTTTTTGTACGTTTGTTTCTCTTCAGAAACCGAATCTTCATGCGTGAAACTTTGTGTGCTATTTCCAGTGATCACAACTGACATATTCATGTTAGGAAAGAGTGCAAGAATTTTCCGCGCAAGATTCCTTTAAGGAGAGGGAATCATTCTGATCCTAAGGCTACCGTCGAATTCTACTCACAAGGCCTCTTTTCCGAAAAGAAGTCTTGAAGTTTCTCTTGTAAAATCATTCTGTGATACCTCCGGACCACTTCATTTTGTAACACAACCTCCAATAGTTTCTTTGATTGAGAATATCTCTGTGCTTTTCGATTTGGCGGTCTATTCTTAAGCTTCTGTTGTACTTCTTGAATGTGTCCTTCTGTTAGAGGGTTTTTGCTTACTTCTCGTGACATGTATTCGTTTTTTGCAAGCACCGGCAATGGATTCGCCAATTTAGCGATCTCTGAATATGGCACGATACTTTGTAAGAAAAGCCTGAGTTGTGAATCTGGTGATTGTACTAAAGATGGCGCAATTGACAGTCCCAAACTATTATATTATGGTTCGGTCAAAGGTGCCAGTATGGGTATTAGCGATCCTTTTGATTATACATCGTTATACGAAGAGGCCTCGTAAGAACACCCGACTGCATCTTGCACCATCCTACTGGCTTGCTGACAGCTATTTCAAATGAGTTTCGTGTCAGGTGAGCTCCTGACAAGGGGAGGTCGTTCAGGGTGTGCCAAGCTTTTTCAAAATGGTTTCTTGCATGACATTGGGGCACATATGGGACCACAGAAGCATGGTTCATTTTTCCTGAACGGCCCTCTGAATACCAGAAAAGGGGTCCCTAGTTCGATTCCTCGTGGTGACAAATTTTTGCATTTCGAGTTGACGTTTCAAAATTCGCGCAAAATGGAGTTAGCATGAATAATTAGTACCATATTCATGATTAGGACCGTCAGTAACCCTTACAAATAGACTTTGATTGAAAAACTGGTGAAAAAGGTGTGACTAGGGACCCCCTTTTCTGGTATTCAGAGGGCCGTTCAGGAAAAATTAACCATGGTTCTGTGGTTCCGCATGTAACCCCTATATCATGCAAAAGACCGTTTTGAAAAAGCTTGGCACACCCTGAACGACCTTCCCTTGTGAGACTGTGACGTAACGAGCTTTATGAGACCAAGTGATCACCTTCGGAGGCGTAATTGAATCATAAGTTGTCTACGCAAATATGTATAGTAGACACAGCAACATCATCTTCAACAATGTATTCTAACGCGTCCTCCTGATGCAGTCCTGTCCATTTTCAAGAGAACCATGTATAAGCTTGATTGGTCATGGAGAAAGGAGGCAATTCAATCAGGCCTATTTCAGAGGCATATGACTCATGATAAAGATCTGTGCATCAACCCCTTCCTTGAGCTGCTTGGGCCTTATCACTTAACAGCTAGTATCTGCTACCATGAAACACGATCCCTTCGCCTTATTCGCCAACCTCATAAGACTAAAATGTTAGTATTTATTTTCGTTTCTCTGCTTTCTTGTTCACTTTCGATTCACTTCGCATCTCACACTCATTTTCTAACGCAATATAATACCTAAACAATCACGGTGTTTGCCCTGAAGCATTCACCATGGGCAATTTCTTCGTTCTGAAATGATTTACTTTGCATTTATGTATACCAAGATGGGAGGGGACGTCTCAGATGTTGATCAGCGTTCATGAGATTGCTCCTGCTTGCATTGCTGTTTCGCTTTTGCTTGATTTCTTTGCTGGCTGGGGCGTCGGTTGTTGTTTAGAATGTTTGGTTCAGCTCACTTTCGACTTTCCCCCTGCGTCAAAGGCGTAGACATGGCTCGAGACTCAAGATTTGCCACCATAGTATCAATGAATTTTTCCGTTCTGGAAACTGAGACGCTGTTTGCGAGCTCACATTAGCTTCCGCTGGAGTGTAACGTGGTTACACCTGCTCAAAGGCAGTAGTTACAAGGAAAGTTACTCTCATTGGAACAGGTAGAGGTGGTCAGTGGAGCAGGGATTAAGAAACCATCTGAAGCGGCCCGAAACACGACAAATGGGACCCTTTCCTTGCCCGCTGATTTGTGCATTGATGCGGCTCCCTTGTGCCCCATTGATCACTACGCTCTCTCTGCTATCTTAATTCACTCGCCGCGTACAGGACGCTTGGGCGAGCGATGCTAGTGCGTACGAGCCCCCCACCTCGCGCCAAGAATGAGCCATTCTTGATCGCCCGCTTCGACTCTTCGCTCCATTGCGCGTTCGGTCACATCCTGGAGGCCGCCTTTCTCCCCGAGTATTCGATTTCCCTTTCTATAAACTTCGGTCTTATCGTGAACTCCTCCTTTAAACCTCGGTCGCGAAACCATGTTACTTTGCCTCGCTTACATACCCATTGACGACAATACATACGTCTACTGTGTAAACATAATAGCGCTTAGAGAATGATTTCACGATGAGATTGAAGGTCGAAGAATGGGAAGATTCACGCGAGGCACGTAGGCTAAGGGTGAAGACCAATGCGTCGTTCGCAAGGTTTCCCTAAGGTCTAGCAGTGTCAATGAGTGCCGCGGCGCTCGCGCCTCTGCGCTTTCACCGAAAGGACGCCCCTCGCCGTCTAACTAGGGTGAACCGTAGCTATCACACTTTTCCAAAAGTTTTACGGCCTCCACCCCTTCGGGGGGGGGGGTCTCGACAAAGAACCTCCCATCATCAGCCTCGTTCCAGAGGGCTCCCTCGATACGCCCTCCCCTCTTTCTCGACCACCACTCACGCCATTAGCTCCTACCATAGTGCTTGATTTTGAGACCGCTCGACAAGCTTCCACTCTTCTCACTTTTCTATTCTTTCGAAACGGTCTAGAATTAAAGGTGAGTATGTCTGGAGTAGTGTTAAATCCTCTAATTGTTCCATATTTTTCACACCTCTTTTCCAAAGCTTTCACTAAAATGAAAAAGCATCAATAACGACTCCCTCTTCATCTCTCTTCCGCCCTTTCAATTCGCACGAATACGTCACCGCGTTCGTGCATTACCAAGATATGAATAAAAATATGACCGAAAACCTCCTCTTTCAAAATCACAAATACGATCAATGTTAGTGCTGCCTGTTTGAAGAGGGAAAACGGTAGTCAGGAACCGAATTGTTTCTATTGCTTGGTGGGGAAGCGCAAACGTGAAGGAGGGCCCCATCATGAGAGTCGCTTCACAACGGGAAATCTACGGGAAAAAGGGCCTCGTCTTGGGTTTAGGCCGTTCCTCATGTTTCTTCTTTATTGCCTGCATCCTCGACTACCTTAATCTCATTTGATGCTGCTTTTCATCGTAGACCGCCCGTTCACTTTGCACTTCTATGGTCATTCAGTATTAAGTCAAACAACTATCTGTAGGTAGTCACTGCCTACATGAGCCCCTCTTACACAGATGGCAGTTATTAGTTCTGCGCTGACCTTCTTGGGTCGTCCTTTTTTTTCTGTACGGCAGGCCTGGGATGCTGGAAGCGCGACTCCTTCTTTTTTCTTTTTTCAGCTGTTATACGAGTTTAGCTATTGTTTGTTTGTTTGTTTTTCATCTGAACATACTTGTACCGGACTAACACTTTCTGCCCTGTTGTAGCGCACCATTGAGTGCATAGAGTAAATAAAATAAAATAAAAATAAATTGAACGACTGGAAGTAGCCATCTTAGTTCACGTCCACTCTATGGGTTGCTTGTTTGATAACACGAATTCAGGCCGGAATCCCGAAATGGCAGTCGAGGTTAACGAAACTGTTGGAGAAAACCTTCAGGCCTTCTGCGGACTATTTTTCATTCAATGCACATTGTGCGGAAGGATCGCTAAGAATTGAGATCATTCTCACCGTGTGTCTACGTCCTACGGTGGAGCTTGTCCAGAGGTTCACTGTTTCGATGAACTTCCAGAGAAAAAAAGCTGAAATTTCAATCCAAGTAAAAAAACATCAGATCATCAGAACAATTCAAAAAATAGGAAATGATGGTTGTGGAGGAATTAGTTATTTTCCTGGAAGGCAACAAAGGAGTACAGGAAGGGTTTTCAGGTATCATCGATGCAGGATGCAGCAATATCGCATTTTCGTATAACGCATGAAAAACTTTGAATAGATTGCTTCGGAAGTACTGCTACTACTTATGCCGGCTCAAAACTCCTCGTTTTTTCACACAAAAGTCGTCATCTCACTATTCAGTCGAGTGATCCTCCTAGACGAGGACCCAAAGTTTTACGCTGGATTCCAGCTTAAAGGACGAATTCACGATGAAAAAGCAACCCATTTCAAATTAACCTAGGTGAGTGGTACACGAAAGAAGGAAGAACCATGAGAAACGGCCCAGAACCCGAGAAATGGTACCCCTTCCTTGCCCGTTGATTCGAGCATTGATGCGACTCTCATCGCTGTGCCCTCTTCAACACTACGCTCTCTCAGCTATCTAATCACTCGCCACGTATTGAACTACGGCGAGTGATCAGATGATCGGTGGGCGGAGATCGCCGGACCCGCCAGCTTTGAGGCATGATAGGTCGCCGAGGTCAAATTTTTCCATGCGAATTGCGCGTCAGTTCGCACCCTCAGGAGGTCCGTGGGTCCCTCAACTAGGTCAGTTTCCCTTTCTTCGACCTTCATTCTAATCGTGAATTCCTCCTTTAATTTTACCCTTCTGTCAACGTAGAATACTCGCGCGTTCTACTCTAAATCTAAGGTTGTCATCAAGTGCTATCCATTGCTTAGTTTTCCGAGAAGTTTCCATTGTGTGTGAGCAAAACAAAGAAGCTCTACTGTCGCGAAAAGGACAGTGAATCTGCAAGTTTACAAAGAACTCATCGCTACTTCCGGGAGTCCTCATAGAGGCCTCTCCACATGTGCTAATTTGATTTCGCTATAGACACCTATCAATGCGAATGAAATGCAAGATAATTCGGTGTGGGGAGGTGGCCTAAATGCATCATATTAGATCCTTATTTCCTCTTACCAGTGCGCTTCTTTTTCTCAAGACAATATAGCTCGCTGAGCTATCTTAAAAGGTTTTCCGCTATGTAGCGCAAATATTTTTGATGGCGCTCATTCCGCTTTCACTGAACTATTCAATTTTTCAGGTTCGTTTTGTAACCTCTATTCCGTCTGGGTGCTGATAACTAGAAGAATTGATAGCGCTGTACTGTGCCTTCTGAAATCTGTTTCATAGCCTCCAATTCTGGGACGATCAAATGAGCAGTGCTTCAGTTCTATCATTGGATATAGCGATTCTGATACTTCAAGTAACGACATTCACTAGCAATGGATTTATTCTTTACGTTTTCTTCAAGTGAGTAACAGTTCGAAATTTTTTGAGGGTGGCTATCAGAATACCGAATACATATGTTGCATCGATGTGTTATTTAGAGCGAGTAAACTACGGAAAACCTTCAACCTGAAACTTCTAGTTTTCCTATCGGCTGCAGATTTTCTTCATGCTATAACAAGTGATGGGTTTGACTTGTTTTTGTTTGCTTAACTGCTGTTTTTGGCCGCAGTTCGCCTTGCGAATGTTTCACAAGAATGCTGGGTTGTGAACAAAACTTTCGCCCCAGGCGGGACTAGAACCCGCACCTCTCGCTTTCCGGGCAAGTGCGCTACCAGTTACGCTACCGGGGCACCATTTCATTCCAACTCAGCTTTTCATGGTATACGTACCATAGCTTTCAGCACTCACACGTCTAACGTGTTGAGCCGGTTAGCCGATATCGGCAATGACCGCGAGGCTGAAAGCTTTAGCAATGAATTTTGACTTGTTTTGTTTTGTTAACTGCTGTTTTAACGCCGCAGTTCGCCTTGCGAATGTTTCACAAGAATGCTGGGTTGAACTCAAACGTTATACGTGTGAAAGCTATGGTACGTATACCATGAAAAGCTGAGTTGGAATGAAATGGTGCCCCGGTAGCGTAACTGGTAGCGCACTTGCCCGGAAAGCGAGAGGTGCGGGTTCTAGTCCCGCCTGGGGCGAAAGTTTTGTTCACAACCCAGCCAGCATTCGTAAACTGATGGTTGATTCTTTATAACCGGCATTTAGGAAGAGGAACGTCAGACAGATGCTCCTAACTCCTCATTCCTCCCTCCTTGCCTCTTGACCCCTCTCATTTCCATGCCTGCTCTGGTTCCTATAAAATCTAGATCAATTGTACCTACAATTGTATCCTCAGCCCTTTGTTTTGCATCTAAGTGATTGAAACCAGAGATCTGCACACATCACCAATAACACCCTAATGAAGGGACTGCGGAAGGAGAATCATTGAATATTCTTTATCGTTGGCGTTGAGTAGTTTTGCTAATACAGTACAGTCCCACTTCAATTGACAAGTATTAGCGAAGATGTATTTTCTCAATTATATTCCTTGATCACAGTAGCCACCTCCTAACACAAAATATACACATAATCCTTCGAAACGGCATCTGTGGACAATTATGACGAATATTAGGTTGTCCCATAATTAGTGAATCACTTTGGGTATTTTTGAATTCAATTTTTTTCTTTTTTATGTGGAGTCTTTGCTCATCCAAACATACATCTCTGTCATCTACAATGTATTGCCTATACAAGGAAATTTAGTCGCTGCCTTATCTCTAGAATTCCAGGAGCTATTGATCGAAGAAAGATCGGAAGTCGAGTTTGAGGTCATGTCACTTAGCGTAAAATTTCTTCCTGGGAAGAGCGCTAGAGGTCAGACTGAGTTGTCTCTTGTTGGCACGAGGATAGGGCCACACAGAGGAAGTGAAAGAAGTGCTAGCCTGAGAGTCTCCAATTTTTTATGGATATTCTCCTGCCATGTGGGGGAACTACCTCAGCAAAAAGTAGAGTCTATTGTGATGCTTTACTTCCAAATTGAACGCGTCGCCATTACGCTGTAGATGTTGATCTTCTTCAGTGACCCTAGTATTAATGGGCGGCGGTTCCCAGCGTAAGGTCACTCTCGTGCTCCTACAATATCTCGGAAGGGTCGGACTCAAAGGGGGTTCGGACTTTGCTGCAGAACTCAAGAGTCTTCATGTAGCTGCTGCTTTCGGGAGATTTGCTATACCCTCCCCAATCCTCAGAAGCCTGCGGAATACGGATGATCACTGTAAGGGAACTAAGGGAGATCAGAAGGAACATGATGATGTCAGATCGTGTGTGGAGCTGTTTCGGCTCAAAGCATACAAGATACAAACTAAATATTTTAAAATCTTTACAACTCTACGTAGATGTCTACATTCCATTTTAACAAGTCGGACATGCTCTAGCAAATGGCGACAGTTTGTCCAGATCCACCCTCAGTGGCGCTGGGTACAGCAGTGAGATTGCCAGTTGAGGGGTAGTTGGAGTGTGGGTCATCTTCAACTAAAAAAGCCAACCTCTCGATAGAGTGAACTACAAGCAGACCGTGGATTGAGGGAGCGTGCCCTCGCCTATCTGCTGGTTGATTCTCTATGTTGTTGGGCGTTTGAAAGATCCTAATCAGAAGTGATTAAGAAGGGAGCTCAAAAATAGGTTCCAGAAAAATTGAAATATCAGCCACGGAAGGCAGCATGTAAATGGGCTGAGTAATTGCTCTGGGAGGTTAATAACAATAAATGTAAAGAGATTCACTAATTATGGGACAACCTAATACAAAGCGCTGTGTGTATGTGTGTATGTGTATGCGTGTATGTGTGTATGCGTGCATGTGTTTATGTGTGCATGAGTGTGTGTTGTGTGACGAAATACGATGCTGTTCGAAAGCACCTGGAGAGGTCGAGTAAAGATCGGAGAGTGGGGCGTGGGTCAAGAAGTACGAAACAGCCAGCTGAGCGTAGCTCTGCCGTAGTGGCGAAGCGGTGCGGTGAAAGTTACGATTCAGTTCTCTGTCCCTGCGTGGGCAAAGTTTATTGCGAGTCCTCATAATTCGTCTCAGAGAAGTCCCAGAAACCGGGGAAAAGTGGTGAGAGGTTATAGAAGAAGGGAGACTAAATGTTGATGGTGGGCGTGGCGAGCACCTCAGTGGGCGGAGATCTCCATGAAAGTAACGATTCGCTTCCAAGAGACAGCCAATGGGTGGGCGCGCACCGAAATGGGCGGAGTTTGCCATAAAGCTTATACTCGGTTCACAGTCAGTCCAGGTAAATGAAAGATATAGACCGTCTTAACTGATTTTTTTCAGCACTTCCCTACACAATCTATCTTTTGGTAAACTGGAATCCCACGCGTATAGATCTCGATCCATATTATGTATTGATCTCGAGTGCTCCGTTGACAGCTCAACTAAAAGTGAATTTAACGCTGACTGTATCTATAGCCTTCGAACGAATACTGGTAAGCCAACAGTCCATTACCTTGGGCAATGTATTTCAAAATAATATTCAAGGCTCTACTCTTCCCTCTGACTTATCGCGACTTGCCTTATTCCCTGTACACATCGATTTGTCTGATAACTGGATTCCTGCTAGCCGCACTCGATCTCGTTCTGGAATTCCTACTCTCACCTTTCGTGGAATCGCCAAATTGTGCAGCGATGGGATGTTTTCTTAGCACAGACTTCCTTCACTACTGGGGGATAAGTAATGTGGTAAGTCAGTTTGCAATCTACTTTCTATATCAAAGCAGTGTACGCGGCACGTATCACTACAGCCGGATTCCTGCCGCAATCGTGTCAGTGATTAAGCGAGCCGGATGCCCCCCGCCTAGATTAAGATTGGTCGGCGGGCAAGGGATGTAGGTGCAAGTGCACGGCTGGCACGCACGGCGGAGCGGGTCCGTGGGGTGTCGAGATCTGCTGGTGTGCGTGAGTTCCGGCCGGGCGCGGAGACCAGCGCTTGCGCATCTCTCGGGTGCGGTTATTTGTAACAGACTGTCCCGCGTTGAGGATAAAAAGTCACGGACTTGGGACATTCGGGACTGGGCCGCCGGGCGCGGAAAGGGTCAAATGTGTGAGTTATGGGCGCACCATTGCATTCAAAACGCCGAAGGATGAAGTAGCAGTGGATGGAAGTAGGAGATGAGTCGGCGCGTGCGATCGGAGTGAGTGTTGATGCACGGCGAAAGCTTGCATCCTTTTAATGTACTGGCTCACTCCTCTGGCCGGCTTGTGTTTGCCACTGCTTTTTCCTTGCCGCTTAATGTTCTTCCCGCAATACCACTCTGCGGTTGTTATGGCTTGTTTGCCATAAATATAAGCAAAAATAACTATTCCGTCCAACACGACAATTCCACCTTGATCGCAGTGGTGATCCGCGTTTGATCATAAGCCACATGCCATCTCGCTTGGAGTTGTAGCAAGCTAGCTCATTTTTTCGTAGCTGTATCTATTTGGAATAGAGTCCAGCGAGTAGAACAATAGGGGTAAAGATTGTAGGAAGTCTTTGACTTGGATGGCGGTTGCGCTCTTCTTCAAAGTATTGTAGACCACAATACACTGCTGTGGCCTATACGACATACCCCCAAATTTTGAGTTTCTGAAGTTGCGAGAAGCTCTGCTCGAAAATGGCTAATGCCATTCGATTCAGCGTGTAAAGAAACCTACAAATGAGAATCTTCAAACAGATTTGTCAAATTCCAGAAATCTAGGATCAAAAATTTGAAAAAACGGCCGTTGCAAAATTATACGACATAGCAGAAATTTCGACAATTTTTTTGCTTCACTAAAATTTTTCCAAACTACTCCACAGTCGTAATAGCACTGTATTGTAGGTGAGCAGGCCACGGATTCGCCTTGAGGCGCCTTCACCCTGAGGAGCCTATCTGACATGTTATCTACCAATTTTTGTATGCCTAATCCCAGATACGTGCGTAATTTTCAAGTAGCTTCTTCTGCAATAGATGCATGGAGCTGTGCCAATTCCACCAGGAACAAACAACACGGGTAAGAGTGTCCCATGGGTTTTCCATCGGATTTAGACTTCGCTAACAGGCGGACCATCCCATTGAATCTACATGGTAGGTTTCAAAGCAAGTTGAAGTCGGCTCAGTAACATGTATAACCGCATTGTAGTGTTGAGAAACATGCCGATGATGACGATTCTGCGTAGTAGACGGTAGCCCGTGTTGTCAGAGCACATCATCGTGATCGGTAAATCTGTTGACTTTTCGTTACAGATTGCACGATTTTTTTTGGGCGAGATGCCAAACGACTTATTTGTTCTTAGGTTTTGCAGGTAGTTCTTCGGAGAAAGGAAGTATTTCTCCTAGTCGGCCAGATAGGTGGCATAGTGCAAAGATGATTTGAGCGGAAATTCCGTTTTTTCCCTCTCGAAGATGAGCTTGGTAACGCTGCACAACCTACAGTTGGTATGGCAAGCTAGATGTGGTCTTCATGGTTCAACGGAAGGGACCCCACCGACTAGCAATAAGTGGCTCAATCATCGCGTGCTACCGTCTACTACGCAGAATCGTCATCATCGGCATGTTTCTCAACACTACAATGCGGTTATACATGTTACTGAGCCGACTTCAACTTGCTTTGAAACCTACCATGTAGATTCAATGGGATGGTCCGCCTGTTAGCGAAGTCTAAATCCGATGGAAAACCCATGGGACACTCTTACCCGTGTTGTTTGTTCCTGGTGGAATTGGCACAGCTCCATGCATCTATTGCAGAAGAAGCTACTTGAAAATTACGCACGTATCTGGGATTAGGCATACAAAAATTGGTAGATAACATGTCAGATAGGCTCCTCAGGGTGAAGGCGCCTCAAGGCGAATCCGTGGCCTGCTCACCTACAATACAGTGCTATTACGACTGTGGAGTAGTTTGGAAAAATTTTAGTGAAGCAAAAAAATTGTCGAAATTTCTGCTATGTCGTATAATTTTGCAACGGCCGTTTTTTCAAATTTTTGATCCTAGATTTCTGGAATTTGACAAATCTGTTTGAAGATTCTCATTTGTAGGTTTCTTTACACGCTGAATCGAATGGCATTAGCCATTTTCGAGCAGAGCTTCTCGCAACTTCAGAAACTCAAAATTTGGGGTATGTCGTATAGTTGCCCGGATGTAGCGCCACTTTATCCATGTAAGGATAGATAATGGATCTTCGATCTATTCACGAACTTTCTCCTGTCGACCGCTGATGGATTCATCCCTCCTTTCAGCCACGATACCGCTTACTTCAGTTAGAACGATTTTAAGGTGTGTAACCCTCACTGATAAGCTATCAAGATGAACGGAAACGACTACTTCCCATTTGTCATATTAGGGTGCTCGCAAGAACATTTGGACTCGTATCTGTCTTAATTCCCATAACATTCATTGATGACTTTCACCTCAAGCAACACCCCCAGCAGAAATCGTGTCGAAGAATCTGTTCAGCGGTGGGATAGAGTGGTCCAGGAGTGTCACAGATGTGCCGTTGTTGCGACCCAAAGTGTGCAGCAATGACGCTATGGTCTTACAAAGAGAACTTATAGCGACTTCTCTTCATGTAGGCGATTTATCGCGCACGACCGCATGACACGCCAGCGTGATCGCGTAGCGGCTAAGTTAAATCTTGAGCAGTGAGCAGCGATTTCGGCTACAAGTTCCGTTCTGGCCCTTAGCCACTCGGCATCCACAACTCCATCATCGACCGGCTATGACTTCAGAAATTCGATCGAGAAATGGTTGCTTTGAGCTTCCTGCTTGTAGTGTTCGGTGCTCGCCGTTTGCTCGCTCTTTTTTCATGTCTTTCAAATTCCACAATAAGGTGAGTGGTCGAAGAAGGGGAATATACCTATGGAAAGGCGGCTCTCAAGGTGCGGGACTATGCACGTTTTCGGACGCGAGGGTACATCCCCAGCGGCCACTGCAGTAAACGAGCCCACGCCGCGCCGCTGCACGCCCACCGATTGACTCGCCCTTTTCCGTCTGACTCTAGCAGAGAAAGCGCTGCGTAATGAGGTCAGCAGCAATAAGAATAGCCTATCGCGCAAAAGGGTCATATTTCTCAGGTCAGGCCATTCGCCTTGATTTTCCATATCATTCCGCTCATGATCCCCTTTACGCTTACAATTAGAGGCAAAGTTCGCCTCAGCTCAGGTACGCTAGAGAAGTAATTTCCCGTGCCTGGAGGTTGTATGTGGGTAGCTGCACACATTGCAGCAACTTCCCACCTTGAAAAACCCCGTTAAGGCCCCCGGGCGTTCGGTTTCAATCCAGGGCCGCCTGGTCAATCCAGGACCGCCCACCTCCGGAAGTGGTGCGTGGCTGGCATAACGTGTGAAATCAGCTAGGTTGATTGCCGTATCAACCGATAGAACGACTGACATCTCCAGAAAACTTGTTTGTACGTGCCTCTTTCCCAAGCCAGCCTCCTTCACTGCTAGTGGGAAAGAGGGTTTTGTTAACGGCCTTGTCGACGGTTTTTCTCAGTTTTTCTCCACTGTCGTTCCACTTCGCATCTCTATACTCAGTTTCAATCGCCATAATACCCCCTTATTGAGCCCGACTTTTGCCTTTAATGCCTATTTGTGCTCACGTAAACGTCGCCCGTTTGATTGAGACTCCTCACAATTGCTGCTGCTTCCAGCTGTTCGTATTACTTATTAACACAGCGTAGTTTCCTGTATTATACCTGCACCCATGTTGCTCATTAGAGGTTTGAGAGACAACAATCAACGTGCTAAAGCTGCTCAACGGACATAACATGACGTATGAAATCCATTTAAAGCTCTAGACTTCGGAAGGTTTCAAGCTTCATGGACATTCCACATGCCAAACTTTTTGCATTCGACCACAGTGCCTAATCATTCATAAAGTTGGAGCCCGCCAGCAATGGTGTAGATCCACTCATTCGAAGTGTTAATGTCTTATAGTCCTGTTAACGTGCTGTCGACTCGGCCAAACGCTCCTTAATCTTGTCCTCATTAGCTTGATTCCTCGCTTTGCAGTTCTCAGAGATGAGCATTTGGATAACTCAAAACAGAACGATATTGGTATGTCGATAACATCCCCACTGAAAGGGCAGCGTTTTGCATTGTTACTCAGAACAGCGACCAGGAACTTTCAGGGATTCTTCATCACAGCTCCATCTTCTCTTAAAAACAACTGGATTTTTTTCAGTGACCTCACTAACAGGTCGCGATGAAAGCCATTTGCCAGTATAGCTAAATTTTTGGAATAAGTTAAAGGAATCTTGCGCGGAAAAATCATGATTCTATTTCAGCCATAAATCACTGGCTTGAGACTCATTATCCACGATAATAGTGAAAAGAACTGAAGTATTGCTTTCGTTTTGATTAGAAATTCGAAAACTCGAAAAGGCTGCTACGCGTTCGAATTGCCCACGGACGTCTTTCACGAATGCTGGCGACGGGGATGCTCAAACTTGGTTCTTGGAGTGCATTCACTAGAAGCTCTTTCTGGCCTTCTGCTTCGTTGCATTCACATCTTACACTTCTACTCCATCCTATTCCATCGATCGATTTGTCTCCACTCTCCGAAATCGCGCGCTTTAACCCGATTCTCTCATTGCGTCGCCTGGTACGTAGCCGGCCAAACGCCGTCTTCTTTCCATGCCTCGCCTGGCTCTGCCTCCTGGTCCTTCGATGGTCCATAACGTGTAGTTTTTGTACGTTTGTTTCTCTTCAGAAACCGAATCTTCATGCGTGAAACTTTGTGTGCTATTTCCAGTGATCACAACTGACATATTCATGTTAGGAAAGAGTGCAAGAATTTTCCGCGCAAGATTCCTTTAAGGAGAGGGAATCATTCTGATCCTAAGGCTACCGTCGAATTCTACTCACAAGGCCTCTTTTCCGAAAAGAAGTCTTGAAGTTTCTCTTGTAAAATCATTCTGTGATACCTCCGGACCACTTCATTTTGTAACACAACCTCCAATAGTTTCTTTGATTGAGAATATCTCTGTGCTTTTCGATTTGGCGGTCTATTCTTAAGCTTCTGTTGTACTTCTTGAATGTGTCCTTCTGTTAGAGGGTTTTTGCTTACTTCTCGTGACATGTATTCGTTTTTTGCAAGCACCGGCAATGGATTCGCCAATTTAGCGATCTCTGAATATGGCACGATACTTTGTAAGAAAAGCCTGAGTTGTGAATCTGGTGATTGTACTAAAGATGGCGCAATTGACAGTCCCAAACTATTATATTATGGTTCGGTCAAAGGTGCCAGTATGGGTATTAGCGATCCTTTTGATTATACATCGTTATACGAAGAGGCCTCGTAAGAACACCCGACTGCATCTTGCACCATCCTACTGGCTTGCTGACAGCTATTTCAAATGAGTTTCGTGTCAGGTGAGCTCCTGACAAGGGGAGGTCGTTCAGGGTGTGCCAAGCTTTTTCAAAATGGTTTCTTGCATGACATTGGGGCACATATGGGACCACAGAAGCATGGTTCATTTTTCCTGAACGGCCCTCTGAATACCAGAAAAGGGGTCCCTAGTTCGATTCCTCGTGGTGACAAATTTTTGCATTTCGAGTTGACGTTTCAAAATTCGCGCAAAATGGAGTTAGCATGAATAATTAGTACCATATTCATGATTAGGACCGTCAGTAACCCTTACAAATAGACTTTGATTGAAAAACTGGTGAAAAAGGTGTGACTAGGGACCCCCTTTTCTGGTATTCAGAGGGCCGTTCAGGAAAAATTAACCATGGTTCTGTGGTTCCGCATGTAACCCCTATATCATGCAAAAGACCGTTTTGAAAAAGCTTGGCACACCCTGAACGACCTTCCCTTGTGAGACTGTGACGTAACGAGCTTTATGAGACCAAGTGATCACCTTCGGAGGCGTAATTGAATCATAAGTTGTCTACGCAAATATGTATAGTAGACACAGCAACATCATCTTCAACAATGTATTCTAACGCGTCCTCCTGATGCAGTCCTGTCCATTTTCAAGAGAACCATGTATAAGCTTGATTGGTCATGGAGAAAGGAGGCAATTCAATCAGGCCTATTTCAGAGGCATATGACTCATGATAAAGATCTGTGCATCAACCCCTTCCTTGAGCTGCTTGGGCCTTATCACTTAACAGCTAGTATCTGCTACCATGAAACACGATCCCTTCGCCTTATTCGCCAACCTCATAAGACTAAAATGTTAGTATTTATTTTCGTTTCTCTGCTTTCTTGTTCACTTTCGATTCACTTCGCATCTCACACTCATTTTCTAACGCAATATAATACCTAAACAATCACGGTGTTTGCCCTGAAGCATTCACCATGGGCAATTTCTTCGTTCTGAAATGATTTACTTTGCATTTATGTATACCAAGATGGGAGGGGACGTCTCAGATGTTGATCAGCGTTCATGAGATTGCTCCTGCTTGCATTGCTGTTTCGCTTTTGCTTGATTTCTTTGCTGGCTGGGGCGTCGGTTGTTGTTTAGAATGTTTGGTTCAGCTCACTTTCGACTTTCCCCCTGCGTCAAAGGCGTAGACATGGCTCGAGACTCAAGATTTGCCACCATAGTATCAATGAATTTTTCCGTTCTGGAAACTGAGACGCTGTTTGCGAGCTCACATTAGCTTCCGCTGGAGTGTAACGTGGTTACACCTGCTCAAAGGCAGTAGTTACAAGGAAAGTTACTCTCATTGGAACAGGTAGAGGTGGTCAGTGGAGCAGGGATTAAGAAACCATCTGAAGCGGCCCGAAACACGACAAATGGGACCCTTTCCTTGCCCGCTGATTTGTGCATTGATGCGGCTCCCTTGTGCCCCATTGATCACTACGCTCTCTCTGCTATCTTAATTCACTCGCCGCGTACAGGACGCTTGGGCGAGCGATGCTAGTGCGTACGAGCCCCCCACCTCGCGCCAAGAATGAGCCATTCTTGATCGCCCGCTTCGACTCTTCGCTCCATTGCGCGTTCGGTCACATCCTGGAGGCCGCCTTTCTCCCCGAGTATTCGATTTCCCTTTCTATAAACTTCGGTCTTATCGTGAACTCCTCCTTTAAACCTCGGTCGCGAAACCATGTTACTTTGCCTCGCTTACATACCCATTGACGACAATACATACGTCTACTGTGTAAACATAATAGCGCTTAGAGAATGATTTCACGATGAGATTGAAGGTCGAAGAATGGGAAGATTCACGCGAGGCACGTAGGCTAAGGGTGAAGACCAATGCGTCGTTCGCAAGGTTTCCCTAAGGTCTAGCAGTGTCAATGAGTGCCGCGGCGCTCGCGCCTCTGCGCTTTCACCGAAAGGACGCCCCTCGCCGTCTAACTAGGGTGAACCGTAGCTATCACACTTTTCCAAAAGTTTTACGGCCTCCACCCCTTCGGGGGGGGGGGTCTCGACAAAGAACCTCCCATCATCAGCCTCGTTCCAGAGGGCTCCCTCGATACGCCCTCCCCTCTTTCTCGACCACCACTCACGCCATTAGCTCCTACCATAGTGCTTGATTTTGAGACCGCTCGACAAGCTTCCACTCTTCTCACTTTTCTATTCTTTCGAAACGGTCTAGAATTAAAGGTGAGTATGTCTGGAGTAGTGTTAAATCCTCTAATTGTTCCATATTTTTCACACCTCTTTTCCAAAGCTTTCACTAAAATGAAAAAGCATCAATAACGACTCCCTCTTCATCTCTCTTCCGCCCTTTCAATTCGCACGAATACGTCACCGCGTTCGTGCATTACCAAGATATGAATAAAAATATGACCGAAAACCTCCTCTTTCAAAATCACAAATACGATCAATGTTAGTGCTGCCTGTTTGAAGAGGGAAAACGGTAGTCAGGAACCGAATTGTTTCTATTGCTTGGTGGGGAAGCGCAAACGTGAAGGAGGGCCCCATCATGAGAGTCGCTTCACAACGGGAAATCTACGGGAAAAAGGGCCTCGTCTTGGGTTTAGGCCGTTCCTCATGTTTCTTCTTTATTGCCTGCATCCTCGACTACCTTAATCTCATTTGATGCTGCTTTTCATCGTAGACCGCCCGTTCACTTTGCACTTCTATGGTCATTCAGTATTAAGTCAAACAACTATCTGTAGGTAGTCACTGCCTACATGAGCCCCTCTTACACAGATGGCAGTTATTAGTTCTGCGCTGACCTTCTTGGGTCGTCCTTTTTTTTCTGTACGGCAGGCCTGGGATGCTGGAAGCGCGACTCCTTCTTTTTTCTTTTTTCAGCTGTTATACGAGTTTAGCTATTGTTTGTTTGTTTGTTTTTCATCTGAACATACTTGTACCGGACTAACACTTTCTGCCCTGTTGTAGCGCACCATTGAGTGCATAGAGTAAATAAAATAAAATAAAAATAAATTGAACGACTGGAAGTAGCCATCTTAGTTCACGTCCACTCTATGGGTTGCTTGTTTGATAACACGAATTCAGGCCGGAATCCCGAAATGGCAGTCGAGGTTAACGAAACTGTTGGAGAAAACCTTCAGGCCTTCTGCGGACTATTTTTCATTCAATGCACATTGTGCGGAAGGATCGCTAAGAATTGAGATCATTCTCACCGTGTGTCTACGTCCTACGGTGGAGCTTGTCCAGAGGTTCACTGTTTCGATGAACTTCCAGAGAAAAAAAGCTGAAATTTCAATCCAAGTAAAAAAACATCAGATCATCAGAACAATTCAAAAAATAGGAAATGATGGTTGTGGAGGAATTAGTTATTTTCCTGGAAGGCAACAAAGGAGTACAGGAAGGGTTTTCAGGTATCATCGATGCAGGATGCAGCAATATCGCATTTTCGTATAACGCATGAAAAACTTTGAATAGATTGCTTCGGAAGTACTGCTACTACTTATGCCGGCTCAAAACTCCTCGTTTTTTCACACAAAAGTCGTCATCTCACTATTCAGTCGAGTGATCCTCCTAGACGAGGACCCAAAGTTTTACGCTGGATTCCAGCTTAAAGGACGAATTCACGATGAAAAAGCAACCCATTTCAAATTAACCTAGGTGAGTGGTACACGAAAGAAGGAAGAACCATGAGAAACGGCCCAGAACCCGAGAAATGGTACCCCTTCCTTGCCCGTTGATTCGAGCATTGATGCGACTCTCATCGCTGTGCCCTCTTCAACACTACGCTCTCTCAGCTATCTAATCACTCGCCACGTATTGAACTACGGCGAGTGATCAGATGATCGGTGGGCGGAGATCGCCGGACCCGCCAGCTTTGAGGCATGATAGGTCGCCGAGGTCAAATTTTTCCATGCGAATTGCGCGTCAGTTCGCACCCTCAGGAGGTCCGTGGGTCCCTCAACTAGGTCAGTTTCCCTTTCTTCGACCTTCATTCTAATCGTGAATTCCTCCTTTAATTTTACCCTTCTGTCAACGTAGAATACTCGCGCGTTCTACTCTAAATCTAAGGTTGTCATCAAGTGCTATCCATTGCTTAGTTTTCCGAGAAGTTTCCATTGTGTGTGAGCAAAACAAAGAAGCTCTACTGTCGCGAAAAGGACAGTGAATCTGCAAGTTTACAAAGAACTCATCGCTACTTCCGGGAGTCCTCATAGAGGCCTCTCCACATGTGCTAATTTGATTTCGCTATAGACACCTATCAATGCGAATGAAATGCAAGATAATTCGGTGTGGGGAGGTGGCCTAAATGCATCATATTAGATCCTTATTTCCTCTTACCAGTGCGCTTCTTTTTCTCAAGACAATATAGCTCGCTGAGCTATCTTAAAAGGTTTTCCGCTATGTAGCGCAAATATTTTTGATGGCGCTCATTCCGCTTTCACTGAACTATTCAATTTTTCAGGTTCGTTTTGTAACCTCTATTCCGTCTGGGTGCTGATAACTAGAAGAATTGATAGCGCTGTACTGTGCCTTCTGAAATCTGTTTCATAGCCTCCAATTCTGGGACGATCAAATGAGCAGTGCTTCAGTTCTATCATTGGATATAGCGATTCTGATACTTCAAGTAACGACATTCACTAGCAATGGATTTATTCTTTACGTTTTCTTCAAGTGAGTAACAGTTCGAAATTTTTTGAGGGTGGCTATCAGAATACCGAATACATATGTTGCATCGATGTGTTATTTAGAGCGAGTAAACTACGGAAAACCTTCAACCTGAAACTTCTAGTTTTCCTATCGGCTGCAGATTTTCTTCATGCTATAACAAGTGATGGGTTTGACTTGTTTTTGTTTGCTTAACTGCTGTTTTTGGCCGCAGTTCGCCTTGCGAATGTTTCACAAGAATGCTGGGTTGTGAACAAAACTTTCGCCCCAGGCGGGACTAGAACCCGCACCTCTCGCTTTCCGGGCAAGTGCGCTACCAGTTACGCTACCGGGGCACCATTTCATTCCAACTCAGCTTTTCATGGTATACGTACCATAGCTTTCAGCACTCACACGTCTAACGTGTTGAGCCGGTTAGCCGATATCGGCAATGACCGCGAGGCTGAAAGCTTTAGCAATGAATTTTGACTTGTTTTGTTTTGTTAACTGCTGTTTTAACGCCGCAGTTCGCCTTGCGAATGTTTCACAAGAATGCTGGGTTGAACTCAAACGTTATACGTGTGAAAGCTATGGTACGTATACCATGAAAAGCTGAGTTGGAATGAAATGGTGCCCCGGTAGCGTAACTGGTAGCGCACTTGCCCGGAAAGCGAGAGGTGCGGGTTCTAGTCCCGCCTGGGGCGAAAGTTTTGTTCACAACCCAGCATTCATTCGTAAACTGATGGTTGATTCTTTATAACCGGCATTTAGGAAGAGGAACGTCAGACAGATGCTCCTAACTCCTCATTCCTCCCTCCTTGCCTCTTGACCCCTCTCATTTCCATGCCTGCTCTGGTTCCTATAAAATCTAGATCAATTGTACCTACAATTGTATCCTCAGCCCTTTGTTTTGCATCTAAGTGATTGAAACCAGAGATCTGCACACATCACCAATAACACCCTAATGAAGGGACTGCGGAAGGAGAATCATTGAATATTCTTTATCGTTGGCGTTGAGTAGTTTTGCTAATACAGTACAGTCCCACTTCAATTGACAAGTATTAGCGAAGATGTATTTTCTCAATTATATTCCTTGATCACAGTAGCCACCTCCTAACACAAAATATACACATAATCCTTCGAAACGGCATCTGTGGACAATTATGACGAATATTAGGTTGTCCCATAATTAGTGAATCACTTTGGGTATTTTTGAATTCAATTTTTTTCTTTTTTATGTGGAGTCTTTGCTCATCCAAACATACATCTCTGTCATCTACAATGTATTGCCTATACAAGGAAATTTAGTCGCTGCCTTATCTCTAGAATTCCAGGAGCTATTGATCGAAGAAAGATCGGAAGTCGAGTTTGAGGTCATGTCACTTAGCGTAAAATTTCTTCCTGGGAAGAGCGCTAGAGGTCAGACTGAGTTGTCTCTTGTTGGCACGAGGATAGGGCCACACAGAGGAAGTGAAAGAAGTGCTAGCCTGAGAGTCTCCAATTTTTTATGGATATTCTCCTGCCATGTGGGGGAACTACCTCAGCAAAAAGTAGAGTCTATTGTGATGCTTTACTTCCAAATTGAACGCGTCGCCATTACGCTGTAGATGTTGATCTTCTTCAGTGACCCTAGTATTAATGGGCGGCGGTTCCCAGCGTAAGGTCACTCTCGTGCTCCTACAATATCTCGGAAGGGTCGGACTCAAAGGGGGTTCGGACTTTGCTGCAGAACTCAAGAGTCTTCATGTAGCTGCTGCTTTCGGGAGATTTGCTATACCCTCCCCAATCCTCAGAAGCCTGCGGAATACGGATATTCATGTGTAGGGGAACTAAGGGAGATCAAAGAGGCACATATGGCGTAATAACTTCGTATAGCATACATTATACGAAGTTACGAATACCAAATTAACCGACCCCGGAGGGATGGAAGGCTTGGTTGGCCCGGGCGACTCACGACCCAGGATTTGATCCCGGACCGCTCGCGTGGTAAGCGCGCCACTTGTCACTACACCACTTCCGCCCTGGCCGTAGGCTTCGAATATTGATGGACTATCCGCCACAGACCTGGACTATGCAGTTGACGGGTAGCAGATTCCACAGGATGTCCTAAGGGCCCACGCCCTAATCGTAGCCGCGACGCCATGGTGGAACGTCGTAAGGGGAAGCACTGTCCTCCGGTGTTAGTCGAGGGGGCGTTAGTAGAATAGCAGGGAACTGACGGTGGAGGACAGCGAGGCGCCAGGGGGACGTTAGTAGAAGGCCGTGCGGGGAGTATTCCGACCGCACGGGAGGAGCGAAGGTGTTAGGAGACCGGGCCACCGTGATCGATGCCACAGGGTGGCTGCGGTTTCCCGCTCGATGGTAGGGTCATGAGAGAGGGGTCATGGCGGCTAACTACGGTAGGCGCCAGCACACCCGGGGGAAACCATGGGAGCGAACCTCGCGATTCGCGACAGTTGGAGCCACGTTTGTCTCAAACCATTGATTGCTATCTGCTTTTCAAAACAATTTAGGCGGAAATCACCTAATCTAGCCATGGGGACCTCGGGGGACTCAAGGTCAGAATATTTCGATATATTCTTCTCCAGAATTATAAGTGACGCTAGATTCTGGCAAACAATAATCTCATACATAGAAAAAACCTTTCCTCCAAAGACCCACTAGCATCCTTTCGGTGAACAAACACTGGTACTGAAGTGTATAGACAGTCGCATGTATTAGGATGTCCCATGAGTAGTGTCGCTTTTTTCAAAAGAAAATTTTCTTCCATGTTCCAGCGGAGTTTTTACACCATTTCATATACCATTCGAAAGAGAATCGTCTGCTCTACAAAAAGCTCTGTTCATCTTTTACCTTCATTGCAGAGTTTTCAAACGTTAGGCCTGCAAAATGGTGTTCCAGTCAAAGAAAAATAGCCCTAACTCTGTGTTTTCAAAGGTGGAATCAGCCAGTGATTGACCATCAGCTTAACCACAACCTTTCCTAAATATTCCGCAATTAGGCT